>NDXB01019372.1:0-22857 GCA_002631895.1 Agapornis roseicollis
GGGTTGGACTAGATGATCTTTCGAGGTCCCTTCCAACCCTTAGGATTCTGTGATTCTGTAATTTCAGGAGCATTTTCTCTTTTTTTTTTTCCCCTCTAAAGTAACCTTTCCACTGTGTGTGTACTCTATAAGCCAGCAATCCTTCCTCTGCTGCATGAGCCCAATTCATTGCTTAGGGGAAGAATAAAAAAGAAACACACATTGCATCAAAAAGAAACAAGGCTGCAGGTCTGGGAGAGATTTGCCCTTGGCATTTCCTCTTGCCCTGCTCCCACAGGCAAGCAAGACTATAGGGGCCCTCTGTCAGTCTTATGGAAGTACTTTTAATCTGAAATAAATGTTACTCTAGTTCACAGATGCCGTAAAGAAAAATGTTGGTCTTCTAAAGTTTAAAGGAGACATTTCGATTGCGGAAAGGGCAGTGGCAGGTTTGGAGAGGCTTTGCTTGACCCTTCAAGATCTGGACTTTGCTGATAAATGCACACAAAGTGGCCCAATGAAGAATCCAATTATAAAGTGATTAAGAATGCTGAACCTGACAGTCCCCTTGACTGACCAAATGTGTGTGCCCTGACTGTGTGAAACAGAAGGACTTCTGCTCACACTGTGTTGTGGGTGAATGTAAACCAAAATTTTGGGGACTTTGGCTTCCACTGTGGCAAACAAGAGGCTTCTGTCAAGAATTGTGGCCATTATACAGTTAGTCCACCACTCAGAGGAATCCAGTTCAGGGATGAGTTTTAAACATGTGAACAAATTATAGCACTGACCTTTTTCTTCTAACTTTTCTTACCAGTTTTTCACATGCTATAGATGGTCACTACTGCATGTTTTATGAAAACAGCAAACCAGAATTGAATGCACAGCGCTCTTTCTCCAGCAAGTCAGGCCCCAACTAAGCTAAAGAAAAACCTGTGTAAACTACCAGTGAGGGAGAACTTTAACACACATATGATCTGCCCACTGTCCAGGAAACTTACTGAAACTTACCTGGTTTAGCCCATTCACTCTTTATGTGCAAAATGAAATTGCTGACTAGAGCCCTCATGTCAAAATTTACATTTTAAAAAGTATTTTTAATCCAGAATACTTCTTAAGCATTCTAACTGGGCCATTATTGACCCAAAATTCCTCAGACTTGGAATACTGATGCCTTTAAAATTTTGCTGAAAGGACAAGAGAATAAAGAGAAAACCCCTTCCTGACCATCTCTCCAGAACAGAAACAGTGGGAAGAAAAACTTCACAGCAAGTATCTGCCACCTTTCTTCTACTCTCCCTCCTGCTGACCATCATTATATGGAAAGGCCCTCCTATTCCAGAATCAAATGTCTCTTGAAGGCAAAATACTGCAGAAATTCCAGATTTCCATGACTTAGTCAGCAGCACAAAAGATACAAGAGATCTCAAAATTCTATGTCAGAGCAGACAGGACTCCAGTTAGCTGCCAAATACCCCAACTTCTCCATGTGTGCTAATCCTGCCAGTGCTCTGGAGCTTGTGGGCTGATAGCTGACTTTCCATTGAGGCTCAACTGGAGGTGACTGTTGCATCCAGGATGTAGAAACAGGTTTAAACTAAGCATAGGGATGCGTGTTCTGTTGATAGCTAAGTAAATCCTCTGTTTTGAAACACGAGATGCAATAAGCAAGAGACAAATCCCTGTGCTTCCATTGCACAGGAACAGAGGAGGCAGCTCTGCCTGCCAGAAATGCTTACAGAAGCAATAGGGGCTTGCTGGCTTCCATGGAGATGTTTAATGTAGAATCATCATCAGTATCCTGGGGCACGAGTGCAGCAGAAACTGTTAGCAAGATCTCTCCACAGGCAGAGAGATCAGTGCATAAAGACAAATGGTAGTGCTCAAGAATGTCAGATTTCAGTTGGAAAGCAATTTTATTGTGTGATTGCCAAGGTTTTATTACTATTCCAGATAAAGGAAGAAAATTCTAGATTGGTAGTATCCTTTTAATCCTGTATCTTAATTGGATAAGAGGAGTGTCTGCCAGTACAGAGAGAAGCAACAAGCTTTTAGACTCATAATGAAATTACCTGCCCCTATTGCACTTTTCATGAGTAGATCTCAAAACACTTTACAAAAGGAGGTCAACTTTGCCATTTCTATTTTATAGAAATAGTTTATGCAGCTGATATTGCACTCTTTTTTTTTATGCCTCCATACACTAGAAAAGGATTTTGTAATGGAACAAACTGTCTTTTGTAATGGGTAAACCTCTAGTATTTAATTAAGCTAGCAGTGGGATGGTGCTCATCAGCAGTTTTAAAATATCCCTGACTCCACACCTCTGGGAATATCACTTTAATAGTCAAATAAGAAAATGCACAAAACTTGAGATTTGCATGGGAGCTTTATTCTCTCTTTTATTTCTGTAACTACCAATAAAGCCTTTCCTCCTGGACAAGGGAGAATAAATACCTTCAATGCAGAATGCGCAAAAGTTCAGTGAAGTGGCAGAATTATCTAATGGCTAATTTAGGGATGCACATAACCAGAGTAAAGAGGTGGCAGTTTTTTATACCAGCTGCAGCTGCATTTCCTAAATTTCTCCTAAGAAGCATGGTGAGTGTCCTTGATCTTGGCACTTGACTTCCCTGAATCTCTGATTCTGCTGGGGCAATGATCTGTTAAAAGTCTGATATTTTCAAACACAGATGAAAAATACCTTGTTGCTCACATTCCAAGCATTATCCACATTTGAGAACATAGGCTCGATATTGTATGCATGTATAATACTTTATAGTACGTATGTGCACTCAGAGAATTTACTGATCCTGAGGTGCAATTTCTTAGTTTTCAGAGAGCACATCTACAAGGAGCACCTGGTATCTTGAACAGGTATCTCTCTTCTTGTAGGATGGCAGCAGCTTTCTCTTTCAGTTAATGTTGTTCAACATTAAAGAAAAACACAACAAACAAACCTAACACAAAAGCAAAATCCAAACCAAATATCTACAGAAATCATCTCTGCTTTATTGTGAAACACTCTCCTTTGACATTTCTAATAAGTCTTGAAGTTACAAAACCTCCTGACATGTACTTTTATGTAAACTACAGGTAAAAGCATTCCAAAGGTGATCCCACAAATAGTCACATCCACTGCCCTGCTGACCAGGCTCTCTAATCACAGCATGTGATCTTGTATTCTTTACCTAGTTCTCAGCATTAATTCATTAAAAAGAGTTTGATGCCTTAATTAATATTTTAATTCAGCAATGTATTAAAAAATAGTTTTGTTTTCTCCTCTTTTGAATGGACTATTTCTCCCACTTAATGAGACCTTAGAGCATGATTTGTTCTACTGGACTGGGAGGGTTTCATACAGGCATACCCATGCTAGCTGTGGTTTCTACCTTTTCAACACCCATGGCAGTACAGAACTCAGCCCAGAGTAAGTATCTGAGCAAGCAGTATTGCAGACTAGCTGTCTGCTTTAAACTTAGCACTATTATTGCTATGCTGATAGAAATTTCAAAGGCTCTATATGAGCTGTAGTTAGAGCTATGACAATGGTTTTGTAAGCTCTCATTTTTAGTTTTTCTTAAAACTTGTTTTCATCCAGTTATTTACCTTTCCTTGATCAGTCTTCTATTTAGTTATTCCCCTCACACACACACACACACACACCCCATAACGGAGCACAAACAGAGCACAACTGCACTACAAACCCATATGATGTATATTCTAGAAGACTGCATTCTGTAATTGTTGGTACCACTGCATCTTGGTCATTTCCTATGCAAGTCTATTAGCTGTGAGTGACACTGCTGAGGAAGATGCTTCAAAAGAGTAGTAACCAGGGAGTATAGGCCAAAGGGGGCTGCTTGGGCAGTGAGGTAACTCTATTATTCCTCTACGACATCTGCTAAGCTAATGCCAGGAAACCAATTCCTTTGGCACAGATAGTAACCTCCCAAATCCCCAGAGAGCACAACAGAAGCTGTTTCACAGCACTCTGTGCCTGCCAGCCTGGAGGGATGTGTGATGGGATATGGGATCATGAGTCCAGGGTGAGAAACCACAAGGATGTATCATTCATTACCACCACCCACCACATGCCTGCAGATGTGGGACCTGAGAACAGAGTGCTAGTGTGGAGAATGTCAGGATGCAGAAGCGTGATAAGCTGCCGTATGTTGGCAAGCGGGAGATTACCTAATGCATGGTTAGTATACAGTGTAGGCAGGTTTTATTAGCAAAGTTCAGACCATGATGTGCTAATTAAAGAAGGGGTTGTCCTAGTTGCTAAGGAAATGAATGCTTTCTGTATTACTGCTTCTACTCCAACAAAGCATGTTCTCAACTGGCCCTCTGGTTGTGTTTGCTAGAAAGAGGGGTCAGGGCTTGATATTGTTGCTTTAGTGATTACAGTGCTCCTGTGAGCTGATTTTCAGGTCAAGTGTAGTAGGTGAAACGGATGTCAGGAAAAGGTGGTTTAAAGCACTCCTTTATCAGGTATGTCTACAGAGAAGCTCTTTTTTAAAACTCCTGGTTTCAGGGTATATTGTTTTTGCTTTTAAGCTCAGTTCTGCTTCTTTCAGGAAAGATGTAGTCCAGACCAGGAGATTTGTGTGCTTTAAAATTGGTCTAACTCTTCTGCAGTGCAGAATCTAATGGAGTGTTGGAGCCAGTCCTAGAATAAAGGAGATGTAATGGTTTGAATTTTTCATTAGTAAAGAAGCTGGCTACCACCAGACAGGCATCGTGCTTAGTCTCATGAGAAAGCATTCTCTGATTCATTATTCCTCTACCACAATACATACTGTGCATAGGCAGCTGCTACAAACATAAGGATGCATCAACATTAACAGAACTGAAAACTGCATATTGTGAAGTTAATATGTAAGTAAGTGAAAAATTGTCTTCATGGGGTGGTCCATTGTTGGCTGCTAGTCCCAGAGCAACTCTGTCATCCTTCATTCTCAGTGTGAGATTTACATCAGTCCCAGCTTGAAACTTACATGATTGTGTACAGCATCTTCAAAGGACTTCAGGTTTTTTTCTTTCCTCTCTGCACCTTCCATGGAACCCTGTCACCAGCACTACAAACTTTTCTCCTCTGTCACTCTCTGGGCCAGTGTTTGTCTGGCTGTAACTTTGTGAGATCCCAGAGCCATGATCCTCCTGTGTCATCGAGATTGGCAACAATAATAACAAATTATAAAAAATTAAGATGAAAGTGTCTGTCTTCAGGAGACCATAATGCTCTACATTAACCTCCAGTTTCAAGTGTGCTGGGGAAAAAAAGAAGTTTTTTATTATGCTTTTACATTCTGAAATAATATTCCTCTAGCTATTATACTGGAACACGTTCTCTTTATTTCAACTGCTCCCCTCCTACCTCAATGCAGACGTTGCAACATTTGGCATCACCCCTCCCTACCAGCTGGTTTGTTGCTGCATTTTTCAAGGAATAAGTTGCCATTTCCAAAGAAAGACCCTGGAAGTCACAGAGTTCCACTTCCAACTTTCTCTCCCTGAGGACTTTAACACCCCTGTGACGTTCATATTTCTTTCTCTTAGAAATGCTCCCTGTGCAATTTTATCCGATCTAATTTTGCATTGCAAACTCTGCAATATCCTTTTGCCAATTCAAATGTTTCATGAGGGGCTGTGAAACCCTCATAACACAAAAATCTTTAGCTGAACTTCAGACCGGACGTGACAAATGAACAGGAAGCTCTTGCTGCCTCAGACGTGTAGCAGAAGCTGGAACCTGCCAGAACCTTCTGCTGTCTGCTGCAGGCAGATGTGGACTGTTAGGCTTTGAATATTTAGGAGAAAGTTCTATATTTAGAGCTAAGTTCTGTTATTTAATATTTAGGAGAGAAGCCAACAACAGCTGAGCCTAAGTTCTTCTCCCGAGTTACTTTGCTTTGGTGTTTCTGTGCTGATGTGGTTGGGGTTAAACAACCTTTCTGTTAATAAAGCTTGAAGCAGAATGAGACCTTGGTGCTAGGATAAAGGCAGTATTTTCATTTGCATTTTGGTGGGGGATTCATCAGTTTACAGGGATGTACAAAATCAGCTGCAAGTATTCTCAGTGTGTGTGTTGTGTGAAGAACTGTGAGTGCCAATGTGGGAGAAACATTTGCCATAATTAGCTATTATTAGTCTCAGTGGTCAATGTTCATCAGAAGTTCATCCTGTCTGGGAGTCTCGGTCTGTGATGAAGCCTAGTGCTTCAGTCCTTGCCAAATTAACAGGAAACGAAAACAAACAGACATCTCTAAAGACCTTTCCTACTTATAAAATGTACCGACCATTTTAAAATCTCTGAAGACAATCTGCTTGGATAAGATGTTAATGCATTTACTGGATATGCTGACATTTAATAGAGGAAATTACTTTCAGCATGATCCATATTGGATAGTGAAAGGGGGCAGCATTCCTTGATAGATGAAAAGAGTTCTTCAAAAAATTAGGGCTTGTTGTCTACACCGTATTTATAAATCAAATATATCAGTTCTTGCTTAAATTCCAAGTTCATTTGTACTCAAAGTGGATAGTCATAAAATGCCCTCTCCTTTTGAAAAGAGATCAGATCAGGGCTAGGCTCAGCCCTTTATTTGTAACTTTTGCTTTGGTACGTAATATTTGGAGACTGACCCACTACACCTATTTAGTGCACAAGCTTAGAGTGGGTAGTACTGCTGTTTTGTCATTCACATTTAACCTCTATAGGATTAGTATCATTTTACCCATTAATGTTTCACTGCCTGTCATTATATTCACTGGTCTCTCTATTCAGGTTGGTTGCTGATGGGACAGTTGGGCTCAATAGTTAATTACTTGTCAAATTAATCACTACTTCCACTTTTGAGACACATTTTTAGTGGTATAGAAAGAGTACAGCATTTCCAGGGAGGAGGTTAAAAAATTAACTAAAGGCATTTTCAGTGTTTCACAAATTGGATGAGATTTGTTGAGCTAGCCATTCAGTGCACTGGGAAATCTGTGGGCTGCAATTCAGAACATGTTTTTAGTCTTCCCTGCTTTTTCCCTATGATTTTCTCCCCAGTTTCATTTTAATTACTTTCTTGAGTTCTCTGAAACAGCAGTATCTCTTTTCACTTTATCCTTTGTGTTTATCTGTGCATAGGTCTCTGGCTCCATTGTTTCCCTCCGCCTTTTCTTTCACCACACTGCAATATCCTCATTTCCCTCTTCCCTTCCCCTCCCCTCTCCTCCCCCTCCTTCCCCTCCCCTTCCCTTCCCTAGCACATTTGAACTTACAGGACAAATGAAAGAAAGCTGGTTTCTTGGCCATCTTGATAGCAGCAAGGAAGACTTCTGTCATCTAATCAGGTGGAGTACTCTAGAAAATTTATGTAAATGAAAAGATGCCATTACATCGAGCTTGACTTTGTAAGACAAACACTGNCCCCGTTATTAATGCTTATTTTTATTTACTTACTTTGAAAACTTGCATTCAAAGACCAACTTCTTCCTTAGACATTTCCAACCTATTCTGGAGACCAGGTGTCTGTCAGTGTACCTAATCTTCCACCAACCTGTTCCTGCTTATGGCTGGAACATCAGCTTTTTGTCATAGCTGCAGAGGAAGGCACAACACTGACTCTTTCACTGCTGGCAGCCATCCTTCTTTCCATCCTATGTGTTTCTTCTCATCTAGCAATACCCATGAGGTCTGTACAACCCATGAAAAAGTAATGAAGCTAGCAATTTTACGTTTTCCAGCATGCTGTTATCACCAGCATCTTAGGAGTTGAGTTCTGACTTAGATACCAAAGATACCAAAAGTGCATTAAGATTACATAATGTTCTAATCAGGTTGTGTCTTTTGCTAAAGGAAATGATCCTCTTATGGGCATTCCCTGTGCTTTTTATAGAAAAGCAGTGTAAAAAAAGGTTGCTAATTTTCAATGCCTACAACAGTATGAGCATCTAAATGTACATGTTCCCAGATGAGAAACAGCATTAACAGTGAGTTAAAGATTTTAGACTGTGAATACCACCAACGCAAGCCATAAAAGGGGAAAAAAAAAAAAAAGAAGAGAAACCAAGAAATAAGCAGCAAAGTTCTTTAGTGCCTTGTCTGTGCTCCATACAACTGTTCTTTATTCTGTCTACCTTCTACTCCCTCCCACTGTCCAAATGTTTCCCCTTGTACCCATGAGTTACTGCTTTAACAAATCAAGGGTTTCTGAAAACAGATGAAGTAAATAGATCATAAATTTAGAAAAGAGGTTCTTAGAACTACAGAAATACAGAAGTCAGGTTGATTTCTTTCTTTCCCCTCTGAAGAGTGTATGTGTCAAGCTGAAAAACTAGCTCTGTATCACATACAGATGACTACTTCAAAAGTTATTTCCCAAAGCAGTGTTTTCATAACAGCAGTAGCAGATTCCACCTAACTAGTTCTTCTTTACTAATGCATCTTTTGGTTTTTTGGGTTCTCTCTGAAACAAATACTTATGTGATAATCTATTCAGACTGTTTATTTTTTATTGTTTTGTTTTTCAAATAAAGGGACTGGTAAGTGTAATGAAGAGAGCAGATTCCTGCCAAAATCAGTAGAGAGATTCAGTGCCTGATGAGACATACTTCATGCATGTTTTTAGCAGAGACCCTGCAATACTAAGAGAGGATTCTGTATCGCTTATTCACTCAGTCTCACAGTTCAGAACACAGTCAAACCTTTATTTTGTGTGTATGTGAATATGAGATAAGGTTTTGAAGAGTTTATGGATCTGCCTACTCGGGAAGGGGGTGTTCTTTTGGCTGTTGCTTTTAAAAAGGTGGTAAGTTTAGTTGTAAGGGATATGCATATGTATATATGAATATGTATTGTCCCAAATTGGGTCACTCTCAGCCATTCAGAATTACTTAAGAAGCTTCCTTTTTTGTTTGCTTGTTTGACAAAACCTTCAAAAAGGTGAACAGGGCACACCAGTTTTTATAATTAAATCAGATGGGATTTATAGTATATATTTAAGCCCCAGTCCTGCAAAGCAGAGCCAGATCAACACTTCTTAACAACATATGTAAAAATGCAATGTTTCTGCCCTAAAGCAGACTAAGGATGGGGCTGCTATTGCTATGAGAAAGGAATTGGAGGGAGACAGGCTGTAGACCACGTGGAAAGCATCCACTTCCAGCAACTTAGAGTGGATAGCATGTTGCTGGACACAGCACTGCTGGAGAAGCTGCTGAAACCCAGCAGTGGATATCACACCAGACATCCAGTCTGTTCCCTTATGACCTACAGTCATTGCTCAGAAGAGCTGCAGTCCTGGGTTTTCACAGCCATCATGGTTTTCCACAGCCCTGGCATAGCCAAAGCAGCCTGCTGAACCGTAGCTTACCTAGTCCGCACCTGGGCCTAGTCTGTTGCAAAGATTTACATATTCCTATAAAAGCTATCTTAATTTCTCTGGAAAACTGTCAGCATGCAATGTTTGGTATGTCTGTATAGCTTTTTTGGAGTTGTGGTCTCAGCACCCATAGTCTTTAGTGACTCACTGAGGCTAGAGATGGGACCTTCAGTCTTGTCCCAAAGCATCTCAGACTCCCACTCAAGACAGAATTTCCCACTGAGCCACAGCACTTGCAGCAGCCTCTGGAAAATTCCTGGGCTCCAGCAGCTTGACAAAAACAAGTAAATAGAAAGAACCTGTTTGAGATAATTTGCAGTGACTGCTGAAATTCACCTGTAATATCCTCTCCCTTGTTCATTTGGACTCATGTTACACAGCACGTTCAGAATCCTATCTCATTTCCATTTGTATGGGGCAGAGGTTTTAACATGCACGCCAATTAGAAGCTATGTAATTTTTCTCATTAACAACCTTAACCAGTCAAGAAGAAATTTGTGCCCACGTTTCCACTGCTTACATTACAGCTTGGTGTACTGTTGTGTCCATTTCATCTAAACTTTTTCAGTACATGCTGCAACTCTTTGGTTCCTTCCTTTTTGTTCACAGCCCCTCCAAGTACACACTGTAGTGTTATTTATGGTGTCTGGTTTGTTTTGACACTGTCATCCCCCAGTTTTAAATAGCCAATGTACTGCTGATGCAGTTCATCAGGAACTAATGCCTTGGTCTCATGAAAACAACAGGTTTGAGCAGCAGTACTGGAGACAAAGCTGGTAGTAGGAAAAGGCTAAAGAATGAAGTATACACTTACCTGCAAAATGGTTTGCTCTGCTACCATCTTAGCCATGTCAGGCTGACAGCATTGTGCAAGGCCCCATGCAATTGTGATTGTTTGCCCTCAAGTAGTGCTGAGAGTCATTTGGGATTTTGACACTCAAGCCAGCAGCCTGGTGTGGAAAAATGAATCCTTTAGATATCTGGTAGGTTTTCAGCACTGTTTGCCAGCATCTGGCAGCTGAAGATTTGGTGCTCAGTACCCAGGAGACAGAAAAAGTTTTGAAAGCTGAAGACGGAAAATTCTTTTTTTCTCTTTCCTGCTCAGAGAGGAGTAGGTGTGAATTTAAACTGGTGGGGACAGGGTATTTTTAGTACCTCTTAGCAATTTCTATTAACTACTTGTCCTCCTGCATTTACTCTTCCCACTTCATCCATATCTTTCTGTCGCTGGTAAAATGACGCGCACTAATGGAAGCATGCATATTGCTTTCAGTTTGCAGCCTGCTAAGAATCATAGGATCATAGAATGGTTAGGGTTGGAAAGGACTTTAAGATCATCTAGTTCCAAACTCCCAAAGAAGTTGACACATGGTTTTGAGATAACCATCTACAGTCTCCAGAAAAAGACTGATCCCAGTCTGCAGACATTCTTTACTGAGTTTTAAGCTTTTGCTTACTAAAGTAAGTGAAGAAGATATCAAAAAAGAAAACAAATCTATATGTTTGCATCTATTCTGGTTTTGGCTCAGGTAGAGTTAATTGTACCCCAGCCAGAACCAGCACAGCATTAAAATTAATTGGCAAGTATAGAGCTGTGGGACTACTAACCTTGTTGTGTAATCCTATCACTCGAGGGATACTAATCGGTCCAATATATGTTAAGATTCTCGGGTAGAAAGTGTCACTTTCTCACTACACTTGGTGCAGAACTGCACAACTACCCTGAAGACAGGCTAAAGACTGGGTCTACTGGAATTTTCTTCAAAGGATGCCTTCAAAGTAGCATGTTAAGCATCAGTTATATCAGAGATGTACACTATGCTGAAAATCTACTGCACTGCATATCTGAGGCATATTCGTGAAGTATCAGGCTCTCTGGCCAACCCAAACATTTTGTGACAACTGGGTTACAGCATGCCCTTCTTCTGCATCTTTTTGCAGCAGAGAAAACTGAAGATTACTATTTTGCCAAAGGCTACCTCCTTTCCTAGCAGAAGGAACGTAGGTCACAGAAAATCAACTGGAACATAATTCATCTGGTGTCATTCCTCTTTCAAATCAGCCCTCTGCTGTCTTAAAACAGTATGCTCTGCTTACGCCTCTGCTGGATTCAACATTTTGTCACATGAGGTTAGGCCACAACTTTCTTTGTTCTGAGTTGAAATCTGCTTAGGAGTAGTGAGAAAGATTACCAAAACAATCATTGTGTGCACCTGAATACTAATACTTAAAGCAGCTGATTTTCTGAGGTAATAGTGCAGATAGATGGAAATCAGACAATGATAGCTGTATCTGCTAGCACCCAATTTGTTGTGCAGGTGTCACCTGCGTCTAAGCCTTTCCCATGAGTATGCCAGTAGATAGAATTATCTTCCTGTTTGCACCCTATTACATTGACACTGTCAAAATATTCTTAAAAAAGTAATTCATTAGTGCCCCACTTTCTTCCAAAATTCTCAAAAGGGAGAATACCTATTGTGAGTATCATTTCAGGGAGCAAACCACAAAACTGATGGCAGAATCCTATCCTAACTGTAGTTTACAATAAATATAAACTGTTTGGGGTGTTGTAGCATTCTGATAACTTCAATGGCGTAACACCATCTAGGCATCTGACTCTTATTTGTGCCTATTAGGTTTTTTCTATAAATGTCATCACTAGAAAGAAACTAAGGAAAAAACCTTCCTGTTCATGTACGCACTTACCAGCAATGCAATCAGTACAAGCCTGAAGAAACAAACTTCACTAGACTCCATCTTCTCCATTCTATTTCTGTAATATCCAGACTTACACACAAAAAGTACATCAACAGATCATTGCTGTGGTTGCAAACTCAAGTACACAAAGTTGGGAAATGATAACAAAATTCTTGCATGCAGACAGAATTTGACACCCCTGTTTTGTTTTGTTTTTCCACATTATGATACAATTCCTAATTACATGATCACCGAGGGATTTCTACCAGACCCTTACTTCACTTGGTGTGCAAAAAGGTCAGGTGCAGACTTCGCAGCATTTTTTTAGTATCCTCATCTCTGTTAAAAACATCTGATTTCTTCATCCAGACAGTCCTGATTTTCATCTTGTATTCCAACTCCCCATCAAATCTCTTTTGTTCTTCTTCTGGCTCCTATGGAAGAAATAAAGTCACCATTGTTAATTCCTGCATCCATCCCTATCTGGGCTTGAGTACAGAGATGTAACCACTTTAGAAGAACTAACTTTTGTTCCTGCAGTGCCAACAGAAGAAAATAATAAAAACCAAAATAATTTGCTGTTGGGTATCAGCAGCTGCAAAGCCTTGTAACAAATCAAAGGAGAGTGAGCTTTCTCATCTGCTGTGTTAGACTACTCAAGGAAGAAGTTTGAGCTCACCTTCTGGGTATAGATTCTTTAAGGATGCAGTTCTTCCCTTTTATCAACTCCCTACTAAGCACATACGGATTTTTAAAGGCTTACATAAGTTAAATCCTTTTTTTTAAAAGTGTTCCCACACTGATGGCATTGTTCTCTAGCAGAATTCTGAGACAATTTCTTAACCCAACACTAGTTTTGAGGCTCCAAAATGTTTCTGACCATCCAGTAATACATGGCCCATCACCTCTCAGACTTGTCACAGACTATCCTGCAGAAAGAAGTCTTAGAACCAGCCCTTCCTTTCAATGAGCTAATTGATATAAATGGCTAAGACTCTTATATTACAACCTAGTAATTGCCATAGCGAAGCTAGCACTGTATTTGGCATAAAGCGCATTCTCAAGGCATGGTATATTTTTTCTCTTGATCCGGAAGAAGATAAGGAAATGAAGTACTGATCTTGGCTGTATCTATTTTGCATTTAGTTATCCTGAAGGTGAGAAAAAGTCTCAAAAAGCCATTGGCATCAAGTTTGGTACTGTTAAAATCTCAAAGTATTTCCTCCCATTGGAACTGCTGTAATATCAAGCTAGCATAGGATCAATAAGGCAGCACACTTGGAAGTATTTTCAATATGAGCAAAGGTCACCACGCTAGTGTAATTTCCAATTCCAGCACTGAGATTTTGTGTGTTGATTGGAGAAGTGATGTTTAAAATTATTTTCCTTCTCTTCTTTTAACTGGCTTAAGCACATGCTGATTTCATTGGAAGCTTTGCTTTGTATGGTCATTTCTTTTAGGTGCTGCAAGAGCTATGAATGCCAGTCATCAACGGTAGTAAAAGCCTACTCCTTTCCCCAGTCCACCATCTGAAACAAACTTCAATTTTGGAGTAAGTAGCAATACCAGCACATGCTTCCCAGCTCAGAAATTCAGTCATACATACAGAGTATAAAATACCTATTGCATTGGTTGGGCTGCTTTGTATCTGCTGCTGGATTCCTTCAATGTCACCTTCAGACATTGAAGGACTGTCCTTGTTCTGGGCTGGTCTTGTCTGCTTGGCCTCTGGTATGTCTGACAGCTTTAGTTTCACCTATAAGAATCAATGAAAAAAATCCTAATGTGTCAAGATAGAGTTTGGAGCACAGAATACTGAAGTGTCAAAGTACTTCTCTGAAAAAGAGGTGTTTAATGTTGACAGGTTCACTGGCACTAATATTGGTCTTGCCTTGTTGTTCGACCTTAGCATCAACTTCCCTGTAACTGCTGTTGAGACTGAGGAGGATTATCCTTTTGTTACTGACATTTTTACTGCTGAGATGGGTGACCTTTCCTATTCTTTTACAATGTAGCAAGTCCAGATCATAGCTCACAACTTCTCAAATGTCAGCAAGAACACAGAAACTTTCTTCAGCATTGACAGTCTTGGTCAGATAGCTGGATGCCACTCACAGTCACATCATAGCCCTAGCAAAGAAACAGTTTATTCGCAGTACACTTGTGAGATACACAATCACTTGTGGCCACTGAATGAGTTCATTTTTGTATGCTTGGCCATTCAGACTATGCTCCTTGTTTATATTCAGATGCATGTACACATATTTCCATCGTGCTTTGTCTGACAAGGACATGAAAGTGGACTTTCTTCTGCCAATTTTGTTAAACTGCCAGAAAAGATACATGTTGGGCAGTCTTACTGTTGTGATGGCTACAAAGCAAATAAGCCTGAGGCATTAGACAGGATATGGGTTTTATTTTATCACTTCATTGGATAGTAGCAGCTATAATGCATTTCTGCTTTATAGAGAAATACTCTAGAAACTATTTAAAAGAATAGCCCTCATTGGGAAAAAACACGGAAGTTCTAGGATCTGACTGATAATTATGGTCACTTATTTTTGGTAAAAAAAAAACACAGCAAGTCTGGAATAATTTCCTTCCCACAGTGCCTTTTTTAATTCAGGAATTTGTTTATACAGAGTCTAAAGGCCTAACCATTGCTATACAATTTAAAGTTATTTTAACAAGTCTTGCTATCATGCATTAGCTTGTAACAGGATCTATGTTTTCGTCACTCATCTGCCTGGTTTAATTTTGTTTACAGTTTACATTTACACTTACTCTTCAGTCCTGTACAGACTTTTTCTTGGGCTTTTTTTTTTTTTGGTCAGACTTACAAGAGCTTTAAACTAAAATCAGCATAAATGTGACAAATGCCAGACGTGTTACTGCTGACACTCTGGCTGTGTAAGGAAGCAATCCGAGCACTCATATGGCACCCTCCAAACATGCCTAACCCACCTAGCTGGGGACATGGGAGCTAACAGATGATGCTGGGCACAAAGAACATTGCTCAGACTGCATGAAACTTGATGGACAACTTCACATTGTTTCCTTCATCATTATCAGACTTCCTGTTGTTGGTTGTCTGAAGAGGCTATTTTACTGTGGGAATAACTCATTTGTCACATGTATTCTCTGAGTTCATATAACCAGCAGTTATTCCTCCTTTCTGGCAGTGACTGAATGAGCCTTCTTACTCTCTTAAAAAAGACACAATTCTTGAACTACTGTAAGGACAGTTTTCCTTCCAGTTAGCATCGTGGCTCTGGGGAGGCCTGTATTGGTGACACTTTCAGAAGTTAATGAAGCTATTCTGAAAACAATTCAAGCTTCCACGCATAAGACAGGTACTTCTAATGGAAATGATAGGTCTTTTTTTTTAACAGGTAGAGTATCCTCTTTTTTACCAGAGCAGTGAAAGGTATCTTTAGATGAATTAAATTTGAAATGTATTAAGATAAGAGCAGAGGAGTGATACATCCTGTGCTGTAATACTTCTAGAAAGGATAGCAGGTGTTAATTATACAGATCTACAATTCACCTAAGGCTTTTTATGGTCTTATTTAGCGTTCATATTGCAGGGCAATAAACAGAGAAGTGTAACAAAAGAAAGAGTAAAAAGAGAGAGACAATATATCCACTATTGGATTGGCAGTGAGGTGAAGCAGTCAAATGGAAACAATTACTAAAAAAGAACTTCATAAAAGTGTGTGTGTATGTATATATGTGTGTATGTATTTTTTTCCAAGAACACAGACTGGGACATAAAGGATAGCTTAGACTGAATATCAGTGAAATCAGTGCAGTTGCTCCACTGAGCTTAACATACCTTGATCTATCCTTTAGAGTACCTGGGCCAGTTTCATCTTCATAGACAGTGAAGTTTTAGGTTATTTTAAAGTCTGTACAATGCTGCTGTTCTTTCCCAGAAGACTCTGTAAAGGGACTGATACTTGTTAATACAGAAAAGTTATGCTACTTTACATTACCCAAAATTTAACTGCAAAGAGCATACGTGTGAAAATTCCTTTGTAAAAGGAAAAAAACCCAAACCAAATAAATAAAAGAACATAAACACAGGAGAAACTTCTAACACAGCACTTGTTACTTTTTTGTTTGGTTGGTTGTTCGTTTTTAGCATGCAGTTATGCATGACTAAGAGATCTGGAAACACTGGCATTGACTTTATGGAGTAGAAGTCTTTTCTGAGTTATACAAGTCATATTAACAAAAGAATTATCAAGTCTTTCTATAAGCAGTACAGGATTGACTTGATCACAGTAGGTCCAAACTCAAAGAAGAACTATCAACCTGAAATCAGATTAACTTCATGAAAATCCACAGGAAGTTCTGTCAGAGACATAAAGTAAACAAAGAGGCAAATACACCTTTCCATAAAGTTTTCTTTGATATAGGGTATAATATTATCTAGGACTGTATTATGTATGTTTACCTTTTTGTGTGTAGAAGTACAATTGAACCCTGAGAGAAATCCATATGAAAATCAAAATAAGTTAATACAGAACAACGCTTATTGTTTGAAATCTATTTTGGCATAAACCAGAAATAATTTCTGGTTTAATAATGACATTTTTTTATTTTTCTCATTTTTACAGTTTCAGGTTTTCATGATATTTTTTAGTCTTTTAAAGGCACTCAATTTACCAGTCTTTATTTTTTACCAGTTCCTACAACCCCATAGAATCTGAATCTTGTTCTGACTTTTTTGGGTTTTGTTGATTTCTCTTTTTTCTGTTAGACGCACAGAAAAATCTCCATTAAATTTTAATTTACTGCACATTGTGGAAAGCATATGTAACAGAGTTTCTACTTTATTTTCCCAGGGTAGATTAAATTTCACTTATTTCTAGTCTGAAAGCCTTTTCCTACTGCAAAAGATGCTATGCAGCCTGTTCTGCAGTAGTCCTGTGTTCACTGCAGTGGCAGATGATAACAAGAATCTCAAGATTCAGACTTCTGGTCTTGCTGTTCATGCTCTGTTATTATTAACAGTTGTGCTATTTAGCATCCAGAAGGTAAGGAGTGGTAATTTGTAAACAAAGAGTCATAACCTTCTGTGTTAAGTGGATCATATAACATAATCCAGCCAGCCAGCTAAATCAGATTTGAGTTTCTGTTCCTCAAGAGAACATACTCAATGGCTGATTTTATGAAAAGTGGTTAGCAGCTCCACACAAAAGCAGGTCATGGAGAACTTAGCTTTGTCATAGAATCACAGGCTGGTTCGGGTTGAAGGGACCTTAAAGATATAGTTCCAAACCCCTGCCACAGACAGGGACACCTTCCACAGACCAGGTTGCTCAAAGCTGCATCCAGCCTGGCCTTGAACACTGCCAGGGATGGGGCAGCCAGAGCTTCTCTGGGCAACCTGTGCCAGGGCCTTACCACCCTCACAGGGAAGAATTTCTAGAACAGTCCAATCTAAATCTCCCCTCTTGACAGCTTAAAGCCATCCCCCTTGTCCTGTTTCTTGAGTGTGACACAGCCGCATCAGCCTAGGTATGGAGGAATGGGGACAGAACACCCTCCTGGTTTTCGGAAATATTTTAGCTTCAATTGCAGCTGGTACATGATGCACTACTAGAATAGTAAAGCACTTTTCAGTTACCTCTTGAACAAAGCACTGTCTTTTTCCTCAAAAGACCTGGTTGTGGTTGAATTCAGCTAGAGCAACAAAGCAACTCGAAGAACGTAAAATGGACTTCACTGGTGTTAAATGGGAAATGAATTTCATGAACTTTTATAAGTTTGAATACTTGTGCACCTTACACCTCTCTTTCACATAAAATTGTTATATTGGAAATAACTTTGTTCTTTTCATTAAACCCAGACAGTATGTGCTTGGGGTCTTGTAAACAGACTTAATCCTCTTTTACTTACTGTTGTTCTGGCAGAGGTATCACAACCCATTTGAAGTTGTGTACTTCTATGCCTTGATCTCTTGTTATTAGGAAAAAAAGAGACCAAATGGTTGTGTGGTAATTTTACATCGGTACGACTTGATCATACACCACTACCTCAAAATTCACATGTTCTTGTCAAAAAGATTTAGTTTACGCAATTTTTTAATAATAGGACTGTTAAAGCTTTGAGCTTTTCAACCTTATATAACTGCCTCTTTTCTAAAAGCTATATACTTGACTTTACTATAGGTCTAGCTTATTTTTTTTTAATGTAAGTAGACCTCTCACTCTAGAACCTGAGTAGCTTCTAGAGAAGCCTTTGTTCTGGCTGAATGAAATCTGAAGTGCAAATATTTGCATCTCATTTCTTCTAGCTGTCCTTGGCATAAGGATCCTGCTTGTTTACTTTATGTCCAAAGCAATTGCTACTTCAAGGTTTTCAAGGACAAAGACTGATGGAGCTATTCTATGATGAACATGAAAAGGTTACTTGCTTATAAACACAGTTTCTGAAAAACTGTATCTTCACAGGTATTCCCTCCTCCTGTCCCTGTTGGATTTTATTACCTAGTGGTAATCATTCCAGCTGGAGCTTCTGACAAATGCTGCTCTGGGTTTGGACAACTGTTGACCATTTTGTGAGTAGGTCACCACTTTGACAGATGCAGAGCAATTGTTTCAGTGTGAAGACATTTTGTTTCAGTGTGAAGTTCCATATTTTTTGGGAATGGCAGTACATTTGATAATCCTAATAATCCATGCTGCTTCTAAGAGTTTTTGTGGGTGCTGAAAGTTCCATTCTCCAATAGTAGATATGAACATACAGAAATTGTTCAGTATTTTGTAGGGTCAGACTCTGACAATCTGTCAGACAATTTTAAGATATCGCATGAGACTAAAATATGTGGAACTGCTGAGAATTCCAGTAACAGGCAGCACACAATCTGGTTTTATTAATAATAAAGCTGTATACAAAATCTTGTTTCCTCCTCCTTACATCCCCAGCAGTTCATTCATTGTGTCTGTAACCAAAGCAGTTACAATCCTTCAGCAGTGCAAGAAAACATTATTACATGAAGGCTGATCCTTTAGCTTCACTTAGGAGAATCAACAGAATAAGTCACTTCAGTACGGCTCACTTCTGACTTTGATTTGCTCATGAAAATAGAATCATAGAATAGTTAGGGTTGGAAAGGACCTTAAGATCATCTAGTTCCAACCCCCCTGCCATAAGCAGGGACACCTCACACTAAACCATGTCACCCAAGGCTTCATTCAACCTGGCCTTGAACACTGCCAGGGATGGAGCACTCACAACTTCCCTGGGCAACCCATTCCAGTGCCTCACCACCCTAACAGGAAAGAATTTCTTCCTTAGATCCAATCTAAACCTCTCCTGTTTAGGTTTGAGCCCGTTACCCCTTGTCCTGTCACTACAGTCCCTAATGAAGAGCCCCTCCCCAGCATCCCTATAGGCCCCCTTCAGATACTGGAAGGCTGCTATGAGGTCTCCATGCAGCCTTCTCTTCTCCAGGCTGAACAGACCCAACTCTCTCAGCCTGTGTTTGTATGGGAGATGCTCCAGTCCCCTGATCAACTTCGTGTCCCTCCTCTGGACTTGTTCCAACAGCTCCATGTCCTTTTTATGTTGAGGACACCAGAACTGCACACAATACTCTAAGTGGGCTCTCAACAGAAACCAATCTGTATGTTACAATAGCGTCTCCAGAAAATCATCCGTATCAGAATTAAGTGCTTTTTTACAGATATGCAGAGGTTTTGTGTTATTGGTTTTTGTTTGTTTGGTTGTTATCCCCCTAAAATACTTTCCTAATTATAATAATATGACAACATTTTCAGTTAGTAACACGTGATATCACTGGCATGTTCAATTTCATGATTCACTTCAGCTCATCTGACACGACTCTTGACTAAAGCATCAGGAAGTGGGCACTGTTGGCACCAGAATACTACACTTGATGGACCAATGCCTTTAATTAAGTCTGGCAAATACTATCTTGCCATGAGAACCTATTCCAGAATTCAAAATATTTCGGTACCGCATACTGCAAAACATAATTTCTGCCCACATTAAAGTGACTTTTGAGTAAGTTACAGCATTTAAGCAACAAGAGAATTAGGATATATGGTATCTTTTACAGAATGACATTTATCCCTTAAACTGTTCCTGTATCCTTCTGGAAGAAGAAAACAATACTGATACAATCTGTAAACCTATTATTTCTACTTCGGATTATTTACATTGCTACTCAAAGCACATGTATACTTTCCTTTCTCTTCCATACTAAGAACAGATCAGTGCCTTTCAGAATCGGACTGTATGCACATTTGCTCCCCTCCTCTCATTTCTGTTCTCCCTACAGTCCTCTCCAGATCTCAGGCACTCTTTTGCATCCATACACATAGTTTATCACACGGTCCTCTTAACATGATAACGGATTGCAATGACCCACTTTACACCGCTAAGGAAGAGAAAGAAAAATGACGAGTAAGAAAAAAAAAGAGCGTTGTCCTATGCCCACGGAAAACAAGCAATCAAACAGAAGGTGCACTTAATTACTTTCAGGAGCTACCAGCGCACAGGGAACACAGGGATACTCTCCGCCGTATTTAAGTGCAAAGCCGTGGTACTCAGTTCTGACGCGTCAACTAACAGGGCTATTAAGCCATGTCTCCCACCGCCGAGCGTTCACGTTTGAAGGCTGGGCACCGCTTCAACGGCGTGACGGGCACCCCCCGCCCCGCCGGTGCCTGAGGCCAGGGCCGGGCGGTGGCCGCCCTTCGCTCTTCCCGCACTCACCAGACCGCGCTCCACCGTCCGGACGGGACGGTGCTCTCAGCTGCGGCTCTTGGGGTGACCGCTCGGCAGGCGGAGGCCGGCGAGCGCGGAGCCGAGTCTCCCCTCGCAGTACCCTCTCGCGGGACGCGCTCGCTGTCCCGGGTCCAGGTGTAGCGACCCGGGGCGCTGCGCTGCGCGGGCGGGCCGGCGGGCCGCGCTGACGACCGCCGCTGGTTGGGCGCTCGGCGCCTGTCGTTGGGCGGTGTGTCAGCGGGCTGGCTCCGCCTCGGCCCCGCGCCTCCGCCCGCCCAGGCACAGACATGACACAGACACACAGTCACTGCAGCTGCCGCTGAGCTCGGGGCAGAGCGGCGGCGGGCATCCCGCTCCCGGCACCCGCGGAACGCGAGCGGCGGCGGCTGCCACCCTCGCCTCGGCTCGCCGGGCACAGCGCCGGCGGCGGGCAGCCTCGGCACCGAGACCCGCAGGGGGCAGCCTGGCACCGGGCGCCGGAGGGAGCCGGCGGGGAAAGGCTGGCAGCGGGGAAGGGGCGGGAGGCAAGGGAGGGAGGAAGGAAGGAAGGAAGGGGAAGGGGGCAGCCTGGCACTCAGACTCGGAGGCGGCCGCCGGGCACTAGCAAGGAGCGAGCCCGGGCGGAGCGCGGCACCCAGCGGCCGCTGAGGCTGGGCCGGCAGCAGTAACAACGACCGCGGCGGTGCCGGAGGGAACCTCTCCGTGCTCTGCTCCACGCTGCCGGTGACCTTCCCGGGGCTGCTCGCCGCCCGCCAGGCCGGGGCAGGGCCTCCTCTCCCCGAGGAGAGCGTGCATCAGGCCTCGGGGAGAGGCCGGGAGGCTGGGCCGGAATCCCCCGTCGCCCCCGAGTCCTTCTGGTCGCTGGCGGGGCCTGTGCGCAGCGCGGCTCGCCGCCTGGGAGCGGGTCGGGGGGAGGCGAGCGGGACGGACGGACGGACGGGTCCGGGCTGCGCCTCAGGACAGCGCGAAGAAGGGAGCGGGCAGAGAGCGAGAGAACGGGGAGGAGAAAGCGGCCACTTTGGTAGCGCATCCCGGGAAGAGCGCGACCATTCCCTCCTTCTCCCGCCGTCAGCAGCTCGTCCCGCGGAGAGTGGAGCTGCTGGTGCCGCCCCGGCTGGGACCCGCCGGCTGACACCTCCTGAGCGCCGGGCTGCGGGGACGGAGCTGGAGCTGCTCGCCTGGAGCAAAGGAGAAAGAAGGACTGCTTTTCTGTGCGGAGAGGTGGGCGCTGAGCGCTCGTCCCGGCGGCCCGGGAGCCACACGGGGAAGGTAAGTGCTTCGCCGGGTCGCTGGTGCTTTTAGAGGCGAGGGGCGGGGGAGGGCGAGGGCGAAGAACAATCGGTAAGTGTCTGCCTTCCAGCAGCCCGGGGGAGGGGGCATCCGAGTCCGGTAGAGCTGAGGGGGTGACGGTTTTATCTCCTGGATTTTAATCTGCATCACATCTGGAGTTGAAGAGATGCTCCGAAGGAGGCACGCTTGTCGCTCCCCGGGCACAACGGGGCACACCCCCTGTTCCTCAGCTGAGGGAGGTTTCCCTGCCTGGCTCGCGCTGCGTTCTACTCGTGAGTCTGACCGGGCGCTGGTTTACACCGCACCCGTGCCTCTTCCCTCCAGCTGGGTGCGTTCCTGTGCCGCGGGGCTCCGGCCGCGGGGCTGGCGGGAGAGACGGAGCCGCCGTCCCGCAGAGGAGCCCGGGACTGTCGGGGCCGGTGGCTGCTGCCGTGGGGGGTGGCCGGGTGTCACGCTGTAGGGCGTGAACGCCTCGCCCCGCGGCGTGTCCGCACCGGGAGGCAGTTGTCTGAACGGGACCTGCCCGCTGGCCCCGGGAGAAACCGGAGTTTCGCTGAGACAGTGAAACGGGGAGGGTAATTTCCCCATCCCCCTCTAGCCTCCCCAGCAAGCTTTCATCCCAGGAGGCTTTCCTCTGGGAAGGCTTCTGCTGTTGCCTCCTATCCGAGGTGGTGTCATTTAGATCATTAATCCCTGCTCCCGTGGGGGGGGGGGGGGGGGGGGGGGAGGGGGGGGGGGGGGGGGGGAACC
>NDXB01019372.1:22923-139460 GCA_002631895.1 Agapornis roseicollis
GGGGGGAAGGAAGGGAAAATAGCAACTTGCGGCCTCTGTGGAGGTGATGTGAAGTTTGACAATGCCTTATGTAACACTTTGGAGAGATTCCTAGCTGTTCTGCTGTGCCCAGTTTTGTTTTTAGAAAGCAAGTGGTTTCTCGTCTTTGTAGAGCATCAGACAAGCGATCTTTATTTGTGTTTTCACCTGAGTAAAGTGTCTTCTGCTTTGTTCAACTTGGAACAGAGGTAGTTACACAGCAAATAAAGCCTCCTTCTTTTCTGACATGCATTTTGTTAGCAGAAAATTAGCCCGTGGAGGCATCTGAACAATTGTCATAAGGTCTTTACTTTTTTGTGGATGTATTGTAGTTGCTTTTTATAGCGCTCTTAAAATTACTACAGGAAACGTTTTCACAGCACTGATTGTCATTTATGTATTCTGGAAGATATGATGCCGGGATGGAAATGACAGTAAATCAAATGTCTTTTAAACATTGTTAGCTTTTTTAATAGTATTTAAGCGCTGTAAGGAACGGAAACCACTGGGCTAAACAAATACTATGTTAAAATCAGACCTGGCAATTGCCAACAGGTCAGCACATCTCACTTATTGAAATCTTGTGGATACAGATTAATTGTCTTTGTACAACTTTTATATTTTTTACTTCCTCAGAAACAGCAGGAAATTAGATAAATGGATTGAAAGGTTGCCTAGTTTCCCTGCAGTTTCTCTAAGTGGTTATGTCTTCTACTGAAAAAAGAAAAGAAGCTAGCTTCACACAAAAAGACAGGGTACTGATTCATGACATATTCTTTAGACGCCTACTGCAAAGGTACGCTAGGGGGACCAGTTTGGGTTGTGGGGTTTTCTTCCCCATTCAGTGGTGAAAATGCACAGGCTCTTGTAATAAGACCTATGAAATGAAGGGGTTTTGTCTCACCGTAATTATAATTGTAAGCTTAGAGGAAAAATCACATGTGCAAACTCAGATGATGAGTTCAGGGAAGAGGGATCTTCTAAGAAAGTCGTTCTGCTCCCTACTGAATAGAGAGACAGGTTATTAAAGGTTAGTTTACTTACAAGAACAAAACAAGTTAACGAACAAACCACTCCAAACATCCTCACTGTGTTGGAGTTTTTGTTTTAAATGGCGAAATTACCAAGGTGGAGCACACATCCCTAGGCTTCTTGAAAACTGCAAACTGCTGATAAGTATTCCAAGTTTTAAATGTAAAATTCTTATTGCTTAGGTGTCTTGTGACGACCCTTGATCAACAAGGCTGCAAGTCATGTAGAAGCCGCAGTAACTGCAGAGTCTCTGATGGATAATTGGATTGGTAGGTTGGTTTTGCTTAATTTTTCCCCCCTGCTTCTAATTGCCTGCTGTTGTAGCAGGTTCCTTTTCTCCATACTGTTGATATTTAATTCTCACTATTTTTTATTTATGTTGTGTGTTGCATCTTTCCTGTTCAAAGTACATACCCCTGCCTCAGTTGCTAGTAAGGAAAAATAGCTTGGAGGTATATGGATGGCAGTATGTAGCATTTTATTTATTTATTTATAATATAAATATTTAATATAAACATTTATATTTATTTTATATCTATTTATAAATATATAAATATTTAATATAAATATTTATAATATAAATAAAAATTTTTATCTGAAATACACATGACAACGTTGTTTCTTCTCTGTTTAGATGACATGAAAAGATTGTAACTTTTCTCAAGTCTGGAGAAATAAGTACTGATTTTTCTTTGTAGAAGCACTGACAATAGTATTACTGATACGTTGAATTCCTAGGGCCAGCTATTCAATCTACAGGAATTCCAAAGTACAGTACTCGGAAAGCCAAAGTGCAGAGAAGTGGTGAATGACTGCATGTCCTTTGGCAAATTCAGAGCTTTCAGAGGCTGGATCTGAAATTTCTGTGTGTAGGACTTAATACAAAAGTAGTATTCCTGCTGAATGAGCTATTTTAGAAAACTGGTAAAACTAGGCATCTCCCATGTGCACTTAAATCACTGAAGTGTTCTTAAATATAACGACTTTGAAGGAATAATCCTCTGAACTATTACTTGTGTGACTGTTTATTGCTCTGATATGTATTTTTTGTTTTCACTTGGAAGAAACTATCAGTTGTCAGTAGACCCTTACTGGAATACTCTCCTCTTTCATCCTCTGATTTGTTTTTTTTTTGTATGTGTACCTTTATAAGAGCAGTCTTAAAAAACCAAATGCACATATACACAAAACCAGCAAAACCCAAGTAATTTTGCCTGATGTCTATAAAGGCTAATATTGAGTAGATTTCATAACCTGACCGGAAAGGCTTTGCACCGTATGTTAAACTTGATCTATATGCAAACTCCTATCAGTGTTCATGGGAGTGCTTGTCTAAATCCAGAACAGCTTTGATTTAAGACATTTCATCACCTGCATTAGAATAATTAAAAAACTATGTGTTTTAAGGGTATGAGATTTCTGGTGTATCTGTTTTTCTTGTAACTGATGTGTGCTGATGACATTAAGATAAAGACTTACGTGATATTAGGGCATAATGACCAGTGCAAGTTTACAGTTGGTTAATCTTCATGAGTTTGTCTTCATTCCCTCCAGAGCTAGGCATATTGGTTAGTTGCCTAATTCTGTGGCTAAAGAACTTTCTGAAAAGAAGCTTTGTGTAAGGAAACATACACACAAGCACAAGCACTATTTTTGCTCAGTTAGTTGTTTGGGTTTGAATCATCTTTGTAGTGAATATTAGCTTTAAGAGACAATTATTGTTTGTTACCTCACACTTGGCATAATTTAAGAGCTGGAGAGTGAGAACTACCGTCAGTGAAGGTAGTTTTCCTTTTTTTGCCTTTTTCACTGAATTCCTAATTCTCCCCTTCCTTGTGATATGTGCACCTGAAGATAAATGCTAAGAAATGAGCTTTGTACCTTGTAGGGATTCATGACTCTCTGGTGTCATTTTGCTAAGTATTTAAGGTCTGTCCTATGTCTTGTCAAAGCTTGTTCAATGCATGGCTGTAGAAGGGGAGTAGCAGATAAGAAATTCTATTGCAAATGGAAGTTGGTGGCTCAAAAATCAAGAAGAAAATTGCTAGAAAGGATTATCCTGGCCTTGGCACTGACTTTTAAGCAAAACTACCATGGCTGGAATCCTTGTTTAAGAGCCACATGTGTCAGCACTAGATGCAAAGTGTGTAGAATAGTTCCATTACCTGTTTCAATTTGCAGATCAGAGCAGGTTTGATCTTACAATGCTTGCAGTGGTATCCACATCACTATTCTTTCTCGGATATAGCTACTATTTCCCCAATAATGGAGTTAACTGGATAGAAGCTGCACTTAAAATTGGCAGGAAGAACCCCAGCAATGTCTATCCAATGTATAACAAAAAGCTAGACCTAGTCATATAAGCCTGATGATGGAGGAAGCTGAAAATCGGAGACAGTACAGGCAGAATGCAGTCTTCTTGCTGACTTCTGCATAGGATAGGTATGCTTGAAAATAAGAGACTGCTTTTTAAGAATAGACTTCCCTGTGCTTACGCCTCTGATCTCTTGACCAGTGCTATGAGGGGATAGAATGGTTGTGGCATCTACTCTTCATCCATGAATTTTGGGATACTGATGAGTCTTTTTTGTTACTCCACGTCCATACCGGTTTTCTGTCCTCAGGGAATAGTTGCACATATTGAACCGGACCCCATGCATGTTGCCTGAGGGGCAAGGGTCACATCATTTAACACTGGCTGGTGTTACTCTTTTCCCAGATATCTGTGAAAATGATAGAAACTCGTGACAATTTTTGGTTGTTTACCAAAGCCAGAAGTAGCAGCACTGACACCAGAACCATTGCTTTCTTAAATCCGAAGGACAACACCTGTATCAGTTAAAACCTGCTTTTACATTCTGGCACTGACACACTTTTGCAAGAAAACTTCTAGTCAGAAAAAAAAATCTAAGCACCCCTGTGCTGCTTCCTCCATCAGAAATCTTCTGCTGCTTTAAGCTTCAGGGAAGTTGAGTTTTGCTTTGAGTTGCAACTTTCAATAGTCACTCTAAAGTTTATCCCAGAATGCAATATGCTTACATGCAAAATGCCATCATTTCAGTTGTATCATTAGCTTTTGGGTTTTATTTCCTGACAGTTGTTTGACAACTAAGACTTAGGACTAGGAAAAAACTGTGTTATTGGGCAATCTTCATTTAAATATGGAGAAGAATGAAGGATTTTGATTTGAGGGGAAGTAGAAGGGAGAAAGGGCAGAAGAGTGCAAGAATTGTGGAATTTGATTTAATTTTTTTTTTTTTTTTAATATGAAAGTCTTTGTTTTCCTACAATTTCCAGATGGACTTTTGTGTTTGTTTAGGGACTTGGGAATTAATTTGTGTCTTTGGAGAAAAGAATGTTTCTCATCCTGCAATATAAAGTGCTATTGTATGGTGAAATGGTGGGAGCAAGGAGAATTGTGAAATTAGATGTGAATTCAAGTGAATTGTTGAAATTAGATGAAGTTTACAGCTAATAGTCAAGCTTCTCAACCCAGCTCCTTCTGGCTAGGTTTCACCTTCCTCTCTCTGATTCCCCTGCTGTGCCCCTGAACCTCAGTCGCCTTGGTGATTGTTTTCTGTTCTGTCTTCAGTTAATGTTACTGCTAATCAATACTGCCAATGGAATTTTATGTTCAGAAATTACTAGACTTCAATATATGAATCTGCTTAATCTAATATTTTTCAGGATGAAGTTATGAGAAAGGTGTATGCCACTGGATAGAAATCAGAGATTAAAACCAATCACTCTAGCATTATTAGGTCTCCAAATATATATTCTTTAGATCATGTTTTTCTTAAGGATATTAGCTTTCATTGTTTTCTAACAGAAGGGAGTCATAGCCTGCTTGGTTTTTTGTAGAGCATGAACAGACATTAACTCTGAGGCTGTGCAAGCAGCAGTTATATTCTGAATTCCTGTAGTTTCATCTTTTTTCAATTCTAGGACTGGTTCTAGAATGTGACTCAGATTTAAACACAGGGAGGTTATCATTCATGTAAGACAAGTCTTCTAAGATAATATATTGGTTGGTGTACCTGAGAATTCTTATGTAAGACAAAGATGGTTCCTACCCTCTTAAAAGGGTACAATTGCGTGTATTTTTTAATTCTAGAATGTGTACCATACAACTAGATGCTGTTTTATCAAAGTAGAGAATTGGAGCATTTTAGAATGAGGTCCTTGTAAAGGTGGGTGTTTTCTATTGTAATTTTTCAAATACTTTGTATTATTTTCTTGATCTTTCAGATCTTTTTAACATCAACTGCATTTATGAGAAATCTCATCCTTTCTAGTGACTCTTCCATGTTAGGTGTCAGCAAGTTGGTGATTGGCTCTGCATGGTGGCAGAGCTACAGGAAGAGGTGGAATGGCTAAGGAGCATAGGGGAATCTGAGGAGGAGGTTGACTGATGGACCCACACTTTACCATCCCTGAGAAAAGCAAGCTAGGTGCCTGAAACAAAAGAAGTGAAGGATCCTCTAGCCACCAGGCAGATGGAGGAGACCTAGGAGACAGGGGAGGTTGGAAGCAGGTTACTCTTTGGCATTACTCCCCAGCTTATGTCACCTTCCCATACCCCTCTACAACAGGTTTGAGGCCTTGGTACTTGAGGACCAGGAAGACAAGGAAGATGATGAATTAGATTTGAGGAGGGCCACAAGGATCATAAGGGGGCTGGAGCACCTCCCATATGAAGACAGGCTGATAAAGTTGGGGCTGTTCAGCCTGGAGAAGAGAAGGCTGTATGGGGACCTCACAGCAGTATCTGAAAGGGGCCTACAGGGATGCTGGGAAGGGACTCTTCAGTAGGGACTGTAGTGATAGGACAAGGGGTAATGGGTTCAAACTTAAACAGGGGAAGTTTAGGTTAGATATAAGGAGGAAGTTCTTTACTATGAGGGTGTTGAGGCACTGGAATGTGTTTCCCAAGGAAGTTGTGAATGCGCCATCCCTGGCAGTATTCAAGGCCAGGCTGGACAGAGCCTTGGGTGACATGGTTTAGTGTGAGGTGTCCCTACTTATGGCAGGGGGTTGGAACTAGATGATCTTAAGGTCCTTTCCAACCCTAACTATTCTGTAATTCTAATAAGGGATCATCCAGGTTAGAAGAGTTGCCACAGAAGAATCAGAGAATACCTTGTATCATGAGCAGTTCTACTAGGAATAAAAATAGAGTGGTTGTGGTTGATGAGTCCATGCTAAGGGGAGCAGAGGGCCCCATATGTTGACCTGACCCAACTCACAGGGAATTCTGCTCCCTCCCTGGGGCCAGCGTAAGGGATGTTACTGGAAAATTCTCTTGTCTGGTATGCCCAGTGACTATTATCCTTTACTAGTCTTCCAACTGGGGAATGAGAAAATATCTTCAAGAAGCCTTAAGGACTTAAGGAGGACTTCAGGGCATTGGGGCAACTGGTTCAGGGTTCTGGAGCCCAAGTAGTCTTGTTCCTCCTGTCAGTCACAAACAATGACAGTGGTAGCATCAGAAAAATCTTGCAAATTAATTCCTGGCTCTGGCACTTGTGTCAACATCAGAATTCTGTGGGTTTTGATCATGGGTTGGTCTACATGGCACCAGGCCTAAGGGTGGCATATGGGGTATGCTGTTCCCAAAGGGGGAAAAGAATCCTAGCCCAGGAGCTAGCAGGGCTCACAAGAGAGGGCTTTAAGCACTTACAGGAGAAAGAAATAGGAGAATGCTTGAAGGAGTAAATGAATATATCTTGGTCTTTGAAGGCTGCAGGTTAGTGTTCTTTAAATGTATGGAGTTTTGCCTATGGCCAGGTGGTGCTAACAACCTGGAGAGGGAAACTTGCACAGACTCTTGCCATTTAGCTGAAGTCACCATAAGTGAACATTAAGGAGACCGCAGTTTCCACTGAATTATTGACACATGCTAACTAGGTTACAAATGCAGCACTTTTATTTAAGACATCAGTTTCTATCAGTTTTGACGAGTGATAAGCAGGGGCAGGTATAGCACCTGTCTGAATAGAAGGGTACTGCCGTGTTGCTGGGCAAATTTGTAAGGGTGAAGGGGCGAAGAGAAATCAAGAGAGGGAAGCAGCACTGAGGTAAAGCCATATTTGACAGGTATCTAAAGGTGGTATAGAGCAATACAGAGCAAATTTTTCATATGCCCTTTTTGTCATAAAGCTGTTTGGAATTTTCATAGGTGAGGTTCTTCCCTTTCTGTTCTAAGACTGAAAAATACTGGATTGTACATCAGTAATAAAGATTTCTGGGCCTGCAATTAGTATAAAGAATTTCCCTAAATAGCTAATTTTGGAGCATGGTTTATTTTCCATGTTCAGTTTTGGTTCTTTATGGAATAGGAATGCTTGCATAAACCAGCAGTATAAACACTGGTTTATACTGGAAGTTTTCTGACACAGCGGTGCATTCAGAGGATCACAGATTGGTTGAGGCTGGAAGGGTCCTCTGGAGGTCGTCTGGTCTCCCCCCCCTATGCCCAAGCAGGCCCACCTCGAGCAGGTTCTGCAAGACTGTGTCCAGATGGACTTTGAGTATCTACGAAGTGGAAGAGTGTACAAACTCTCTGGGTAACCTGCACTATTGATCAGTTGTTTTTACAGTAAAAAGTATTTCCTGATGTTCAGAGGGAGCCTCCTGTGCTTCAGTTTGTACCCATTGTCTCTTTTCAATCACTGAACACCACTGAGAAGGATCTAGCTCCATTTTCTTTATACCTTCCCTTCAAATATCTATTTTTGACATCCCTCACTAGTTTCAGCTCCAGGTAGGTTCTGCCTTTCCTGACAGCATTTCTGCATGCTCAGGCAGCATCACTATGTTTCTCTCAGGTTACGTGTCCCTGTTTTGAGTATTGCCAGGATCTACTTCTTCATCCATGTAGGCCTCCTGGTATTTTTCCCTGACTTCCTGCTCATGGGAATGAATGGTTCTTGAGCTTGGTGGAAGCGATCCTTGAGTATCAACCAGCTTTCTTGGACCCCTCTTCCCTCAAGGGCCTTATCCCATGGGACTCTTTCAAGGAGATCCCTGAAGAGACGAGTCTGTTATCCTGAAGACCAGGGCTCTGATCAATTTTTCCTTTGCCCTGCTCTCACCTCTCAGGATCCTGAATGCCACCATGGTCACTGCAATTTAAGGCTACCTTTGACCTCCAGATCCCTAAGGAACCCATCCTTCTTCAAAAGAATAAGATCTAGCACAGCATCTCTTGTTGTTGGCACCTCTGTCACTTGAGTGAGGAATTTGTCATCAGTGCTCTGCAGGATAGTTCTGGATTGCTTATCCCTGCCTGTGTTGTCCTTCCTGTAGGTACCAGAGTGGTTTAAGACCCTGGTGAGGACTGAGGCTTGTGAGTGTGAGGTTGTTTCTACCTGTCTGTAGAGGGCCTTATGCACTTGTTCTTCAGGTGGCCTATAGTAGTTGTCACCCATACTGGTTTTCTCTTTAATAGTTACCAATAAGCTCATCATCCATACCCAGGCTAAGCTCCTTGCTTTCTAGGTGCTCTTTCGCATAAAGGGGTATTCCACCACCTGATTTTCCAACATGTCCTTCCTAAAGACCCTGTATACCTCTGCTGTAGCACTGTAGTTATGCAAGCCATCCCATCATCTCAACAAGATCCTAACCGTGAAACTGCACAAAAATATTTTAATTCTTTGTGTTTATTTGTGGGGATAAAAACCCCAGCCTCCACAAATGATGGAAGCAGTTCAGATAAAAGCACTGTTTTTGCCAATGTAACTGTGACTACTGTGGCAGCTTCTGCTAGCCAAGTTACGTCAATCAACAGTCACTCTTCACACCATCAACCAACATAGCTGGGGTGTCAGAAATTCCCAAAGCAAGAAACTATTCCTGCCCAAAAGAGCTTATAAAATGCAGAAGAGCGTGCTCAAATGTTTGAATACTGATAGTTTGTACTTTCCTTTTTTATTTTCTATTTTTTTTTTAGTTTGTATATTTAATCTCAATAATTTATCATGTGAGTAATCCTGGCTTATTTATACATGGTTTTGTTTGTTAAAATATCTTTGAAAAAAGTAAAGTCTGTATTCCTGTGTTGCAATCCACTAGAAGCAGCAGCATGGGACAGTTCTGAAAACAAATTCTCTTTAGTTCTGGGACACAACTGCTTTTCTCTGTCAGATCGCATTGTTTTGGTTTGTTTTAAATTGATGTGGTATTTTAAGTACATTTTTGTATTTGACTTGAAAGTGCTAAAATAAAATCTTACAAGAGTATAGAACACCAATTTTTTGGACTAACCAAACAGAAAAATTTAGCAGGATGGCGACAGATCTCACTGCACCTGCCATGTGATGGTAGTATATGAAGGTGAAATGCATCTGACATATCAGGAGCTGAGTCATTCATCACAGATAGCAAGAAATCTAAGTTCCCTTGTGTTTTTGTGTCTTTTTCTTTGCTGTTATTCACCCTGCCTATCTGACTTCTTGATACAACTTTTTTTGATCACCAAGAACATGTCTTGTTTTGTCTGGTTTTAGTCAGATACAGCTGTCATTTTTAGGACCTAGTGTCTTTGATTTATCAGAACAAAATAGGACAAAATGGAATTTCTGGTGAAGTTTTACTGGATTGAGGACTGGTATTCCAGCATGCCAGCAATAACATTAAGAGTGAGAAGCATTTTTCAGGAGCTGCTTCTAATGCTCAATTAAGTATTTCTAGTGAGAAATCACTCTAATGGTTCAGGTTGTCCCAGGTCTATCTTTGAATCCTCTCTACTTTCAGACAAGGAGATTGTTTGATGATACCTAATGGTGTTTTCAGTTGGATATTCCTGTCAAATGTTTACCTGGCAGCCAACTGTCATTTTTTTTTTTGTGGGTTTTTTGCCAACTGGAACTCTTATTTGAGTTGACTGTGGTAACTGAGTGCAAATTCCCACTAGTAACCAGGCCTGCTAAACTAGGCTGAACAATAGAAGGACATGAAACTTGTGTTCCTTGCTGTTAAATAGCTTCAGTTCCTTTCTCTGTCCGGTTCAAGCCCCTAATTTTTTCAACGCCCTACTCAGAACCCCAGAGGGAATGTTTCTGCCAGGTTCACAGGGCTTCAAGCTGGGCCCTTAATGAGCTGAACATTAAATACCAAAGTGAAGAACCTTGCCATTCTTGCTTTACTTTTGCTATGAGCTGTTTCACAGAAATCAGCACTGCAAATAGTAGAGTGAGATACTAAGCAATATAGATGAGGATCTATCAGAGGTGCTGCTCTTTGAGATTGGGTCTCCATCCATCAGCTATCGCTTTTTGCTGTGGTAGAATACTGGCAAGCATACAGTGATGCTTCTGGATAGCATGGACTTCTCTGTAGAGATTCCAGCACTGATTGGTGTTAGTAGTATTAGACACCCAAATGAGCATGAATGGAGCAGATAATGTTTTGTGATGAATCTTTGCAGAAGTCTTTCCTGTCAGCTGTGACTAAAGGTCTAAAAACACCCTAAAAAAGAAAATGAAATTCAGCAGGGCATGTAGTGGACAAATTTAAACACATTACAGCTTTGTATCTAGCATCTTAACTGTGTTGGTTTATGTGCCTTGGAAATGCAGTAATGGGAACTGCAAAGGAAAAACACTTCATTCCCAGTAACAATATAAAAGCTTTTTTTATGGTAATGTAGAAAAAAATAAAAAAAACCCCCAATCTTCGTTGAAGAAAAGCAATAGGAATTTCTGCTGGAAAAATATTAGTGTTGAAAGTAAGCTACCAGGATCTCTCAATATGCAGTAATTCCTTTGCTGTTCTAATACTGCAGAACCTGTTTTGATGCATCACTAAAATGGGAATGAAAACACAGTATACAAAACTAAAGCGTCAGCCATTCAGCCATCATCCATTTTGGTACCAAATTTTGCATCTTCTTTTCTCGCTTCCTTTCACTGAAACAATAGTTCTTTTATATCTTGACACTTTAGTATTTGCAAAGTGTTTTTGAAAGAAGAAATGCATCAGAAAGGTGCTAAGTATTCTTGCTTTCATTTAGAACTAATTTTCATTCAAGATGTTCTTGTCATGGTTTATACTTGGTGTGAAATCTGGAGAGGATGCTGTGATTTTAAGAATTTTGGGCTTCCTTGTTTTGCTGGCGGAACACAAATACAGATATGTGAGGTTTTGCTTTTGTTCTGTGGCTCAAGAGTAGCTTTTTGATGCAGATGAGGATTTGTATTCTAGAAGCTGCTTTGCTAAGGGCTGGCATAGAAGGGTATCAGAGATTACTTGTAATACCTAGATTGAGATGTGCTCAGTGCATTTAATTCAACTCTAAGCATTACTGAATGGCCAAAGTGCTATCATAATTGTAGGGTTTTTTTCTTTCTTCTCTTTGCATATCTGTGGCTAACAGACTGAAGTTTTTGATTCTTAGCTACTTATTTATTTAAAAATACTGAATATTCAAATAAAGGAGAAACTTTCTACCTAGACTTAGCACAGTTAATGCAAAATTTCTTGCCATTGTTAAATTACAGGTGGGAGGAAGAAGTTCTGCAAGAGCCTAATAAAAAACACTGTCCCATGTATATATATAGTAAACCAAAAATAAGTGGATGCTCTATGTCTATTAGGAAAAACTTCCTTTGAGATGAAGGCAAGTGCATAGTCAAAATTCTCATCTTTAAGGTCATTAATTCCTCTGAAATTTTTTACAATAAATGGTGATTTGCAGACAATTTCTAAGGTTCTTAGTTCTTGACTTAGTGGGAAATGCAGATTCTTGTGTTATTTTTCCATCTGCTTGTGCATCTGTAAAACATTCAGGAGTTCACAATCTGAAACCATTGCTGTGAAATAACGTGTAAACTGATACAGGTCTAATTTCTGTAAATACAACTTGGGAAATTGTATTAGGCATATTGCAGAGCCATTAAGGCTTTCTCCAACTATATAGGAATGTAATGGCATTATGTATGTTGCCTTGAATTTTGGAACAGGATTTGACTAAATGATCCTAAATAGTTCCAAGAACTGTTGTCTTTGGCTCTGAGTGGTATTCATTACCTCTAAAGTTTTGCCTTCAATAGTTGTCTTTATTCAAGTGCATAGTTACTTCCTATAGTAAGTGATGGCTTACTTCACAGGACAAATGGAAGACTTAGATGGTATTATATCTCCATGCGCCATTTCAGTACTGTAGGAAATTTCATGTCATAAGAAGCACATTTCCCTCTGTACAAATGTGAAATTGCGTTGTGAATGAAATCTCTTAATTACCACTCAGCTTTGCTATTTTTTTACTTGAGTCAGCAGCTGTCTTCCTGAAAAGCACCATCGTTTTGAAGAAGAAATTCAGTACTGAAGATTTTAATCCAATTTCATTCTTCCTCATCATTAAGAGAATAGTGGTGTAGCAGTCAGGAAGAAAAGCATTCTGCTTCTATAAACAGTACTCAACTTCTTGTATTAGTAAATTAGAACAGCATGTTCATATTTATGCTTCACTTCCTCATTGACTCTCTCACTTCTGGTTTTGCTTCTAGTTTTTTGGACCCCATCTTTCACTTTGGAGCTTCATTTTTTTACTAACCAAATTTTAGTGCACATTTTGGATCAAATGTGTGTATGTATCTCTGGGAAAAGGCTGTTGCCTTGAGATAAAAAGCTCGCAATTACTGACTCCAAAACCAAGTTTATGGTAAGCTACTTTGTGGGATTTTTGTTTTTTTTATTTATGTATGAAAGTGTTCTTAGAAATTGAGGTGTGTGTGTGTTTAGTGATGTCTGCAGTTTTGACAGGGGTAGGGTGTCATGATGACCTGTGTAAGATTTGTGGGCTACTTGGTGAAATCTTTTCATCGCACCAAGGGTTTTTAATTTTCACTTGGGGTTGCACAGCACATCAATTTTATCTGGTGTCCAGGTTAAAATCCTAATCTGTGCTATAATGTAAATTGAGCAATTTTCCTTAACTGTAGTCTTCGAGTAAGACTGTGTCATGTTTACACACTGTAGTCTGTAATGAATGTTGTGAATATCGACAGTGAAAATGGTGCTGTAATTTGGGAGTGATTACTCCCTTGTTGCATCACCAAATGTGTGGTGACTGCTGTTTGCTATATTTGCCCTGTTTCCTCTTGTGTTTCAGCTATATTTCCCTGGTTTAGCCACTTGTTTTCCCTAATTTTACCCTTGGATTGTGTGAGTACCTTGGGAGAGGCATAGTTTCTTCACTGCACCACTGTTAGCACAGCAAAACTATGGGTCTATGGTGGTGCCTGGCAACCACAGTCCATAATGCCCAGTACAGTGCTCAATAATGAAAGCATTACACAGTTGGACAAGGCTGGTAGGACTCATTAAAAACACACTGTTATCCTAAGGTTGTCAAATGTACCTTCGAAGTATACTCTTGATCCTCTCTTAACAAGTGAGAGGGCTTTTCTGTTTGCCATTCATTACTACAGGGAACTCTGGTCTTCATATACCACTGGTAATAATAGCTAAAATATTAAAACAAAGATGGAGGTACTAAAAGCAAAGAGGCAGGATTCAAAAAATGTTCTGTAATCCTCTGGGATAATGGCCGTAAGCCACATGTCCTTGGGATTTATGCACTTGTTTTTATTATTTGTCCTTTTTGACTGAAAGCTTTGTCACAAAGAGATTTGATAATAGCCTGTTCGGTATGATTGCAGTCTTTTGTATCCGTGTAATAAAACAAATAATTTTGCACCATTTGTCGGTTTAGTCATTCTTGCTGTATGCATTTCACCTTTGATTTCACCTTCAGTAGCTTAGATGGAGCTAGATAAGGACCTTTTGCTCACTTAGTCCTGTCCAATGGTGATGCTGCACAGAAAGGCCTTCAATTTTGTGCTATGATGTACTGGAACACTAGTAGGATACACACGTACCATACCTGCAGTGTATATATTGTGTAGTTGGCAAATGTGAATATAGGTTAGTAGAATTTGCAACTCTGTGTATTTTGACAAGGATTGCAACCATTGAAGGCCCATATTAAGATAAAAATCTAAAGCAGAGAAAAATATAGGAAAACCAGAATTTCTTTAACTTCCAAACTTTACTGCAGCCTCAGTTTTACAACAGTAATGTTGCAGTGATAGAATCTATAAAGGGTGGAAGTGAGTTTCAGATCTTGGACAGCTAGCTTATTCCAAGAGTCATGCACTTGAGTAGCTGAAGAAAGCATTCATGGAAAAAAGGTAACATGCTGGAGTAGGGAATGAAGAGATTAAGCTATTGCTGATTGGTTTTGCTGGTTTTGAGGTGGAAAATCTGTCTGAGATGAATTTTTCTGGGAAGGAATTTCTTCTGGGAAGAAACACAGCCTTTGCCTTGCTTTTTCTGTGACTGCGCATCATCTCACTACATTAAAATGTTACCTTTGTTTTTTATCCATAGCCTGGTAATGAAAAAAATTGCTCTAGAGATAGTCTTTTATGTCCTCTAAACTGAGTTAGCTTCCTGCTGTGACTTCAATAATGCATCATTTCGTAAGTTCAGAAGATTTAATGCGTTTCAGGTGAATTTGTGAGTTGCTGTTAGATGGTTAAAAGGAAAATAGCTGTAATGGATTGGATGCAAAGCTGCTTCCCCGGCTTCTTTCTCATCCCGCCCACTAACATGCAGAAGCATCTGCCTCTCATCTCCTCATTGCCTGGTGCTATGTTTGAGTGCATTTTGACAAACATTTTATGAACAGAAATCTATGAGGTGAAATAACAGTGGTGAGAAACGCAAGTAGATCTGACTTAGTAGATAACTACTTGAGCATAGAGGGTGATGCTTTAGCAAATAAAAATATTTCTGTAGTAAAAGTTGCCACAGCAAATGAACCTGTCTCCTCTAGCTCTGTTGAAATAGAGCATCTCTAAATTTATAAGTTACTTAGAATTAAAAGAATGAAAAAGGTTGGGGCTTTTGGCCTATATTCTTCATAGAAGTTAAAAGGTGCTTTTTCTTTCTGTAAGGTTTCTTGAATATATATTCTGTCTTCTGAGTTATCTGAGTACTGTATAAAGGAAGACTTTTTTCAGTTAGGACACTTTGAAGATGATGATCATGTTGTGACAACACAAATGGCTTTGTTTGTAAAATTTCAGACATAGTATATTTACAGGTAGGAATTATGACTGAAATATTTTCCATATGTAGAGGAAATATTTATGTTGCGTGTTGATTCACAGTAACTTAGGGTAGTTTTCCAAGTATGCATGATACAAGTATTACTTCACTTACTGAGACACATGTATGTGATGTTTCCAAGATAGGAGGGTAAAATGAGTTTGAACCACTACATTTTATTTTGTTGTGTGAACTTGATGTACTGATTTTACCTCTTACTTACTCTGCTGGCGTAAAGAGTATTTTAGGTACTTTATGACTGAAGAGAATGAATTAGTGTGCACTGAAAACATACCCAAATATTTCTGAAGTAACACTATATAGCATAGACAAAGCTTTAAATTATATTGCTACTATCATGCAATTGAAGGATTGTTCTCATTTGAATTTGATCTTATAGCTCTCTGTGTCTGGTAAGGAACTTGCAAATGGGAGAGCCAGGCAGTACTGGGAGATTCTGGAATACTATCCAAGGCAGCTATAGCCAAATTGGCTGTCGGGTGCTTAGTTTATACATGTCTTAATAGAAATACATTAATAATAGAAATACATTAATAGAAATACATTAATAATAGAAATACATTAATAGAAATACATTCCTGGCCTAACAGGGTTAACCAGTATGAATTCTTACAGGTTTCTTCTGTGTCCACTTGATTTGCTTATACCTGTCCAGATGTTCATACTTTTAGCAGCTCGTAATCAAAAAAGTTGGTAAAGCTGAAGTGAGATGGGGATCCTGGGGATACAGAAGCTTTCACACAGGGTCTGAGTATGTTCTGCAAGTTGCACGCTGCTGGCTTCTGAATGTTTTTTGAGCATGGAAGATAGTAAAACAGTAAGAGAGTTACAGCTCTGTAACTCTGTGCTGTTTTTTTGTTCCTTGATGACTGTCCCTTTGTGTTCGTATACCAGAAGTATGTTACAACTCTGTTTTAAATCAACTCTTTGCTTGCTTGTACTGTTATAATGTGCCTTGAGGTTTGAAAGAGGTGCTGTGTACATTAAAGCTCACTTCAAACCCCTCAAACAAAAGAATTTGATAGAAATAAAACTCATCCATGGTCAGGTACTTGATAGATCTGTTTATTGTGACAACTACGTAAGTTTTTGGGATGATTCTCTCTGCAGCAGAGCCCCTCATTTAGTCAGCTTCAATCACAACAGGCAGTGGAGTTTCTAGCTAGTGGGTCCAGGGAACTAAAAGGGGTACAAAATAGATAGCTGAGCTACTAAAAGGTCAAGCATTTCATGTGACTAAGAGATCTGACTTTCAGGATTGAACAACTTCATTTACAAATCTGTCCAACCCTATCATAATATAGTAAAATGACTCTCTGTTGCTTCAATGGCGGGCTTGCAAGGTTCTTTAGTGTACGGGTTACTCCTGGTAAGAAGAAACCTTGTCATCCTATTGAAGCCTTGAGAGAACCTTTTGTGGACTTCTCTAAAACAAACAAACAAAAAAACCCCTCCATAGTTGAAGGTTTGCCACATTAATGTGATTAAATGTTGGTTGTTTGAGGGGAAGAAGTTGGTAGGTTTCCTTACTGATTTGTGATTTTTGTCTTTTGAAAATGCACTTCTTTAGTCTTGTGTCCATGTAAGATGCTTTTTGTTTTTATGAATTCATTTTGGTACATTTTTTGCATTCAGTGTTATTCAAATTGATCCGCTTCTGTTTTTCTGCTTCTGCAGTTGTAATATTGAAGCTGACTGTTGTCCAGAGTATATTTTCTTTTGTATTGTCTTTCCTTCAAAATGTTAGCCTGACAGTAAATTGTGTAGTGTTTTGTTTTTCCCCTAGGGGTAGTTGCAGAGATTAGCAGGACAATGAAACAGTAGGGGAAAGCATCTGGAAGGTAAGACTTTCCAGATGGATATCCTTTTGAGATATAATAATGGATGTGCTTGGTATTTTATTTTGTTTTTCAAGAGAGTAGGGTGCAGAAATTTTGCTCTGCATCTCTTAGTATTTTCATTTGTCTCTTTTTCATAATGAGATGTTTGCTAATGCCAGAGGAATTACTCTGATCATCTGACCCAATGGAATCAGACTGTAGAATTCCAGCAGCTATTCCTGGCTCCAGGAATTAAAAATCCATAAATAATGATTAAGCTGTATGTAGTGCTGAGATTTTCCATCTTCATTTTTGAAATTTTGAGTCATAAAGAAGGTGCCACATTTCACAGTTTGACCCACTGATTGTTTTATCTTGCATTGTCAGTTATGTGACCTGGTTTCTTCCCCAGGTATTTCTGTAGGAAGCCAGTTGATCAGTATGGATTAAAAGCACAGACTATTCATAAAATACAGTACACAAGTGCCCAGTTGACCTTGAGAAAATGTTTAAAGAGCATGAATCAAAGATTATGTGAGCTCAAAAGACTGGATACCTATAGTGAGGTTAGTAGTAGCAAATCCTAAGTGGTAGAAACAATCACAGTTTTTAAACATTTTGTTAGTAGCTTTCTGAATACAGTAGGTCAGTTGGAATAAAGCCTTTACATTTCTCAACAAAAGGTAACTATATCCAGCAGATGGGAGCCAGCTAAAAGTTTCAGATTAACTTCTCTAGCAAGAATAAAAACTCATATGCTATTTGGAATTATTCTTTTCTCTCCTTCTAAAATTCCTTGTTGTTTTTGGCTGGCCCAAGATTCACTATTACCAGTAAAAGTACAGTATTTTCCCACAAGATGATTTGTAATTGAAGGGAAAGAACAGGTTATGTTTCAGTAAGAGTTCTTAAAATCATTCTATTGAAATTTAAACTAACCTGTCCTGTCTCTGGAAATAAGCAAATTCTTTTTCCCTGTAAGGCTAACCCATTTCTTCTCCAAGCCGAGTAATAACCTGATATTTTTCTCAACAAAGTGAAAATCAATAACTGAACTTGGACAATCTGCTCCCGTGATAACTGCAATCTACTGTTACTTTCCTGCATTGGCAGTATTAAGCTGCAATTCAGGTTCATTTTGGATTATAACCTCTTATTATTTGGTTATAATAGAAGATCCTTTATAATTTCAAATGAGTTTTCAGGGAAATTTTATGATAATTTATCACTTCATCTGTATGTTTGCCTGAGTGATCTTTATAGGAGCATGAGGTAAGTAAGGGGAGAGGAGAAAGAAGGAAAACTACAGGACTGGCTAGATCACGAAGCACCTCAGACTGAAGCGTTGTTCTGTTTTTGGGGTAGACATCTGACTAGAAACACCCCCAGCTGACATCTGTGGAGTATGTGATCAGCTTTCAGTTGTCCCTGAAACTTGCTACTGAAGCATGAATCTCATCATCAATCTCAGAAGATTAGTACTCATCTGTTACCCTCAAGAGATTTAGTAGTAGATAAAACTGCACTAAGCCACATTTCTGTGCAGTTCTCTTCACTGATGCCATTGACTGCTTCTAACACTCTTAAAAACTTTAAAACATGGAAGATTAAAAAACTGACAAATTCCTCCTTGAGCTTTTCATGGAGTGGTCTATTATGGAAGTCATCTCCCTGTCTGTCTTCCAAGCATATGTGTGATTTTTTTTTTTGTGGTATTTGGAAGTTGTCTTTAAACTAGCTGTGTGAATGTTTTCCCAGAATGGCTGTGGGTGATACTCTGTAATGGAGGTTTCCTCCTCGTCCCCAAACTGATCTTATCTAAACAGTTGCACTATTCATATTATAAACATTTGTATTTAATTGTCTGCATGTGAATGGAAAACACTGAGACAGTTTTGGTTTTGTGTTTAAAACTTGAAAGGGCTGATGAAGGAAAAGTTTTGTTTCAGAAATGGAATAACATCTGAAACCAAGCCAAAAATACATTTTGGCATATCTTTTATCTTAATATATTGCATGCTAGAGCCATTCCATATATCACTTCTGCTATGAGAGGTGGCATGCTAACTTACAGAGCAAGGATTACTTTGCACCTTCTCTATTAAATTTGCAAACACAAATGAGGGGGTAGGGTAGAGATTAGTTGCTTCAGTCTTAAAAGAAGTTCAGATCCACAGTAGCTGTAAATTACTGCCCCCCCTTTTCTTTCCCCTCCTTTTTCTTCTTTTAACCTGATGCAGGCTTAAAAAGATTCATCAGACTTGTGAATTCAGGAACAGACTGCAGCATTAGCATGTTTGGTCATGTTTTGCTTTCTCTGCCAAGAATTGTTTTTCTATCTATTAATTGGAGCTGTTGCTGTGCATGCTGAACTAATAGTGATTTTTACATGCTGAACCAGCATACCAATCAGTAATTAGCCACAAGTTCAAAGTTCTGCTCTCTGGTGTATTGGTTAAGGTTCACAACCAAAGTACTGCCTTCATCTCATGGACTCTATTTCCATTTCAAGTTGATATTAGAAGCAGGAGACAAATCTTTACCATATGTTCCCTTGCAAGTGGATATTTATCCGAAGTTAATCGGCACCATAACTTTAAAGAAGATGGTCTTCTGCAGTGACACCTGGCCTGGATATTATGTGTGTAAATACTCAGAGTGTTCCTGAGTTGGAACTTCTAAAGGATTCTTGTAAAACATAATAAAAAAGATATGTTTAGTTAATTGTGCATTTTTCATCTATTGATAATACCATTTTCATAAGTTGATATGTGGTGCTGTCAAACTGTAGGCTGATCCTGCTTGGATGTAGAATCCTGCAGTGTTACCCTCTTGGACAAACTGTCTATACTAATTTACTCAAAATACTGGGACTGGTGTGGGGGAAAAGAAACCGTTTGCACATGTATTTATGGCCAGTGGAAATCTGAAGACAAAGCACTTACACTTCAGATTAGATTATTTTAAAATCGGGGCTATAGTACCTTTATGACTATTCCCGGATAGTTAAAAACTCAGATCAATCTATCAAGACTGATAAGTGTTAGTGCATGACCAGAGTGTGATAGGTGACAGCACCCTTAGAAACACTTGGCCACTACTGGTGTAGAAATGGAGATTTCTAAAAGAAACACTATGATTTTATGAATTCAGTATGAATGAAATGCGCAGGTGTGTAAGCACCAGAAGAAACAGCTGGACAAAGTGGAACAATTAAAAGCGAGGCCTGTATTGATAATAAACAACACCATTCCCAGGACAGCATTCTCAGCAGTAAAACTGAAGAATATGGTTTTCCAGACCAAAAGACCTGCGCTTTGGTAAAGCCAGTGCACAGATGGCTTGTCAGCAGAAGACCTTCCATCCTAGCACAAGAAGGGTGGAAGAAGGCTTTGGCAGACCATGTATGCCATTCCTCTTCCTGGTAGGTTACAAGGAAAGCAGACATACATTCCAAGTGAGGAAAAAAAACCAAACCCTGATAGTACTAGCAGAGTAGAAACTGGCCTGAGATTTTTGGAAATTGAATTTAGCAGGACTTTGAGGCTGAGAACCACCTCGTAACAGCTAATGATGCTTAAGTGATGTATAGAAGTCTGTCCAAAAGTGAACAGGAATTCTGGAGACATGGTATGAACTTGACAGCTATGATCTCGCCTCCTCTGTGCAGATTATTTGGGCATATGTATCTTGGTGCTTGTGAGAGTACTGGGCTTAAGCATGTAAATTAATGAAATCTATGAGAGAATGACTGTTAGTGAGTAAGCCCAAATTATTTGGAGACCTTTTTAAAGCAATACCATGCTTTATGAACCATGAGTTCTTGTATTTTTCAGTAATTTCTATGTAAAGAAGATACGGCTTACCATTTCACAAGATTTCCATCATTAGAATGGTTGTTTTGTACTGGTTTATTAGTTAAAAGATGTTGTGATAGTTTCCAAGACGGCAGTCTATGAAAAATCTGGGGAAAGAAAAATCTGGGCAACTTGTTGCTTTGTAAAACAAGTGCTACATTTGATAATACTGAATTGTTATCTTTCAGACACTTGAACAACTGCTTTTGCGGATACTATATTGTCTTGGTATTTGCTTTGGAAGCATTTGCTGATTTCATTAACAGTTTCTTTAAAAGTGTTAATTTCCTTTCCTTTTAGAGAAATTTAACTTACTGTTTGTTTCCTCAATCTTGATCATTGTAATCAATCCAAGTATTTGTGAACTCTTGGCCATCCATAATATGCAAGCCAGAAAATATGGCAAAGGGCTTGCTGTGTTGAATCGCTTCCTTTTGTAGATTTTGTATGTCACTCAATGTTTTTATCTTTGTGTAACTGTCACATGTAAACATCCTTGAGGGGGTGGTATGTGTGTTTGGTGAAGTCTGCTAGAATCTTCCTGGTTTTTGTGCCTTGGTTGGAAAAAGGGGTTTTGTTGTTGGGTTGGTTTATTTTTTAATTTCTTTCTTTTTTATTTTGGGCTCTTGTGTACATGGTTTTACATGTACAGCCCCTTTTCACGTATGGTAGGAAGTGTTATAAATGATGTGGATTTTAATGGTGTGGAGTAAAGGCAAAATCAGTGCAGTATCTTTCGGATGCCTAACACAGCTGATTCCCATAACTGAGGCTGGTTTATTTCTGGCTGTTGTTATTAGGTCTTTTTCTTTGAAGATTCCATTGGCTGGAGGAAATCCGTTTGGTTTTTTTTGAGGGGTAGAGCATGAACAGCTCAAGGATGATGAGTCACTGGTGGAACAGTGTTTGCCCCACTGGCAGTCCTGCCAGGACCTTGAGGCAGCACCAGAGATGGGAGATGCTCTGAGATGTTCCCTTGCACCTGGCTTTGAACTGACAGTAGGCAAGTCTCTTGCAGGCAGGAAGGCTGCTGTGTTCTGCCAAGCTGGAGTAGAGATTTTGGAAAAATTGCTTCCATTTTCTGACCTAATTACAGTTAATTACGATAATTTTCCCTGTAAGTGATTGATGCAGGGATCAATGTGATGTGGCCATGTTCTCATCTGGGAGAAAAGGCTGACGTTTCCTAGCATGCTAGAGGTTGTAGAAAAGGTTTCTGAGTGCTTGTTCTTTAGAAAATTTAACCAGAAAACTGGTATGTTCTTTAGAAAATGTAACCCTTTCAGAACGTGAGACCCACTGCTCTAGACTGCAAGTTGTTTTGTGAAATCTCTTCACACGTTCCAGTAGTTCCAGCATGAACTTCTTCAGAGTTTTTAGTTTATTCCTTCAGAAATATAGACATAAATGGTGGAAAACACATATATAGTAATTGTACTTTCCTTTAAGCATTGTGAGAGAGGGCATCAATTGAGCCATGAGTTAAATGCAGCTTCAGCATCTCAGTTCCATCACATTTCATGTTACGTCACAGTGATGCACCCCCATCTTGCAAGAGAAAATGTGTCTTCCTCAGCTTTGTATAGCAGCTTTGATTGTCTCAAGATTTCCACGCAGGAAACACAGAGCTTGAGAGGTAATGTAGATCCATGTTATTGAGCTCTGAGATTCCAGCACTGATAGTGGTTGATAGTCTGAGCAAGAATTGAGCTCCAGTGGTAGAAACTGCTTTTGAAAAAAACATACTGATGTCAAGCTGCTAGACAGGAAAAATCAGCTAAGTGAAAGAGTGAAATCAGTATTGAAATTATTTGGAATAAATTCTCTGTTTTTTGATTTTGTTACTAATGCATACTGAAATTTATGCAAACCAACAAAAATGACAATCCCCTGTGCCCTGGAGTGTTTATGTCAAGTTTAGCATGGTGAAATTCTCAGTTTTATTGGAACACTTTCGTGCCAATAAAAGAAAATTAATGAAACAATAACCATGGGTATTTAGGACTCTAGTAGTAATAGAGGTAGTAGATCTTAACTGCTGAACTGTTAAGTTGCTCAAAGTTGCATCACAGAAAATGTGCAAGACCATAAATTAAAAACTAAGCACTCTAAGAAATGTCAGAATTAAAGGCTGCCTGTGCAGCTGTTAGTTAAACCTGTTGTGCAGACATTTCCTGGAGGAGATAGTAAGCAGATATTTCACCTCACAATATGACTTGACAGCTTGAAACTTCAATGGAGCACAGTGTTCTGAAGAATGTTTTGACACTTCAGAATCAACTTCTATGGTACTTCTCAATCAAAACCATAATTTTCTATATTACAGGCTGCAGTGTTTCATTTTGGGCATTTGAATGGCTGTGACCCTATTCTGTGTCTTTCCTTAAAGCATCCTGATACACCTGAAGGCTAGGCATGTTGATTGACCTCTTTGGTTAGATTGCATGTTGCGTGGTGCAACTTGGTCATACAAAATGCTTGTTGCTCAGTGATTTATGACTGGAGATGTATAAAGCTCAGCCAGTATCAATGAAGTTATGCAAATGACCTCCTTGTACTAGATTGTAAATTGCAGAGCATGGTGTAACAATCTGAACAAAATCAGTGTGTAGGGAGGCAGACAGCATAGAAACCCCCTCAGATTTGGGGGTTTTGGCAAAGGTATACATGAGTGGAAACAGGACCTTGTATTGAAGGTTGTGTGATGCTTTCCAACCTAAGAATCACCACTTGTGCTCTCTATAACTAGATAAGGAAGCTTTTGTTGCTGTCTTTTGCAAAAAATAATGTATTTATCAAATTTTCTCCTCTTTGGCATTGTTGTAAGCTCCACTTACATACAGAACGCTTTAAATACAAAATCATGAACTAGCTGGTTCTGACTGATCACTCCAGACCCAAGCCTTTTCATGGCTTTGGCGTACTAGGAGAGTTCTTCTTTCTGCTAATTATACTGAGCTGTTTAAATGAACTGTAACAGTGTACAGAATACATTACTAACACTAGGAAAGAGCTAAGTTAGCAGCTTGGTGTTTCCTACATCAATTTTTGTTTTTTTAGATTCTGTCACAGATACATAAAAGTTTTTCATAACTAAACTGAATTTTTTTCTTTTCTTTGGTGATGGTGGTGGTAGGGTGAATGAGAAGAGAAGGAGCAGTGGAAGTGGTAAAATAAAAGTTAATGTAGCTGTTTAGGGAGGGCTAAAGTTTGTGATCCTCTTAATCTGCAGGGCTGAACTTGAGAGCTGAGCTGGTTTGCACTGTTAAATATGTTACAGCATTTTGAGTAATTCAGGAAGATACATGGGTGACAGTGAGAGCTCATTTAGAGAGGAAAAGTTGAGTCCACTTGCTCCCTGTGTTCATGCAGTACAGAAGTGTGAATGCAAATACTTTTAAGTCCTATGTTGAAAATTCATTTTTCCATGTTAAATTTTGCTTCAGGAAGTCTGGGATGATATCCATTACTGTAGAGATGTTTTTGAAGATTTTGTTCATAGTCAAGACTGTAATACTTTTCAGTGGGGAAAAAAATAGGCCTAAGACATCTACAGTTTCTTAAATTCTTGAAGTCTGCATACCAGGAGTTTCTGTCAGCCATGTCAGTATATAAGTGTATGATACCAAAAAGTGAGTTCTGTAGCCAGCATTTGTGCTTTTCCTATTTGTAAGAATCAGTGGGCATCATGTTGTCTTTTTCCCTAGGCAGTCTTAACAGGAGTTCTTTGCAGCTATTGACAGCCTTTCTCGTAATGAAAGAATTCACCAAAAGGTTTTACCTTACTCCTGGAGTAGGCAGGAATGCTTCTTAGATCTCCAGTAGACTATTAAAGAATTGGTGTCATCATTCCTGCCAGTTTGCCCATTTTCTGGTGGGTGATAATTGTGTTTAGTGAATAATAAACACTTATGTGTGGATTTTCTTTTTTTCACTGCTCCTGACTTTCTCAATGGACAGCTGCCAACTTCATCTATCCTTAAAGTAAGCTAAGAGAATATGTGGGCTTTAAAATGAGTCTCTATGCAAGTGCTGTAAAAGCTCTTTTCCTTAAAATAAGAAGTACAAAAGCCTGTAGAATTGTAAAAAAAAAAAAAACCCAAAAGTGATGGTGATAAACAGAGGATGACAAATTTGTTATTGCCTGAAACCCAAACCCTGCCGCACTGATGGTATGAAAGTTAATCTAACTGGACTGAGTTTCATTATCCACCTTCAAAGAGGACCAAAGGACTAGAGATGGACTTTTAAGATACTTAAAAGAAAATAAATCTATCTTATGAATTTGCCCTAGATTAATAAATCTGTTTGCAACAGATGAGTAAGTCAACCTCATCATTTTAGTTAGACAGACAAGTCAGTAGTAATGCTGATTCTGTTATTCCTTAATGGCTTCCTGAATGCAGAAATGTTGTTCTTCAAAAAGGGAGAAAGAAACGACATAGCACAGTTTTGTATCATATTTGAATATACTAACCATGACCTCTACTCTTTCCTGACAGCTGATTTTCATGGCTTGAGTGGCACATGTACCTCTGTTCCCTTTATTGTCTCAAAAGTTCGATCTAACGTCTTTACCTTTGGTGGAATTTCAAAATCCCCTGGATCTGGGCTGTAGTGCCTCTGATATATTCCCTCTTAACCACTGGTTTGAGCTGAGTTTCTATACTTGGATTCTTTTCTTAAGATCTGTAGTGAATAGCATGTCTTCTTAAATAGTTTTAAGTATAGAACAGAAGTAGAGGACAAAAATTATTTTTAGAGTAAGTAGTTGTCTGCAAGTCTATTTGTTGTTCCTATGCATCATGTCTAGATAGATACAACATTGTCTATGAGGCTATATGTATCTTTATATCAACCTGTTGAGACTCCTCAAAGCCAAGACTGTGTAGTCTTCCTTCTGCAAAGCCATTTTGAAATCACTGTAGAAATGTTGATTGTCTTGTGCTCCCAGGTCTCTGGATGTCCTGGAGCATATCTTGCGACTCCCTTATTGTTTATCATTGATTTGTCAAATAATTGGGGTTGGAAAGTACCTTGGGAAGTCAGCTAGTCCTGCCTCTTGCTCATGGTACAGGTTACATTAAGCCAGTCAGAAGAACAGGTTTTTTTTTGCTAATTAACTGCTAAGTCAAGACTGCGTTAGACATGAGAAGCATTTTACAGCAAAATCCCTGTAAACTTCTAAAACACATCTTAAAAAATGTTTTGCTTTCCCTCAGTTGTATTTTATGGGCCTCTTTCTCTTCCCTTCCTTAATTTTCTCCCCTTTCAAGCAGTGCTTTCTTGAGTGTTCTATTTCTGTGATGGATTATTCTGTTTGCAGCAATGGAAAGTCATGCTTTTGCCTAATGCCTTTTATTAAGTTGCAGGCAGCTGGAACCATGGCTGCCTTTCTCTGCCAGTATTGATAAACAGGGGAGGGGGGTGTGAGACCCATTGTGGAAAATGAAAGAGAGAAGGGTGACAGGAGATACTGAACTCACATAACATCTTTTTTCCTTGCAGTGTGTTAGATACCTTTAGAAAATGTGTTTGGGAGAATTGCATTTGGTAGTGTTTGCAGGCAGTGTGTAAAGAGTTTTTAAGATTAAAGCCTTCCTTGACCTGCAGTACTACAGGTTGAAGAAGATAACTAGTATTAAAAGAAGGGGTAGTACTGGCAGCTACAGGGCACCTGGCAGCTCACTAAGAAAGTGAAATTTGTTTGGTGTTGGGAAGTGAAAGTTACTTATAATATCCTGAAGTGTGTGTGAGGAAGGTGACCTGATGTCTGCTTCACAGTGTACTTAGATTTCTCAGGTCTGCTGCCTTTTTTTTGAGCACTAAAAATTGCTTGTGCTTTAGAGGAAAGCAAGCAAGATATTTTAGTATTTCAATTACTAGACAAAGCAAAGTTGCTAGTATGCGTAGTAAAGAAAGTGCTTCCACAGAAGCCTAAAAGGAAAAATAAGAACCTTGGCTCATCATCTGTGTGACTGAAATGATGTTTATCAGTAAAATAGTTTTAATAGATTCAGTATCTGGTCAGCTAAGCTGAAGGGAAAAGCATTGCCTCTGTACATAGCACTCTGTGAAGCTTTATAATAAAGTGAACAGGAGCAGAAATAATTGCTAATCTTGAAGCAGTATGTGACATCTAAAGGGAGGATTTAACTGATGCTGTATGATTCATGACAGTGGCAAGGGCTGGGAAACTAAGGAAACAGTTGTGGGAAGCTTCCTGATTTTATAATGGATTCTTAAAGTAGCATTCAGGTTGTTATAACAAGAAAAAAAAGAAAAAGAAAAAAAGAAAAAGAGTGTATTTTCCACTGCTGGGGATGCTGTGCAACTTCCCCTCTCTCTGGGGCCAGGAGACATGAAATATTGATGCAGTGGGAGATATTTCTGTAACACCTTTGACAGAGTACTGTGGGGTAGGTTCTTTCATCCCTTTTATGTCTGATGTGAGTTCTGAAGTTCTGTCCTTCAGCCAGCCAAGTTGAGTTCCCTTAGGAAGTGGAAACTTCATCAAGTGCTGGTGGCCATTCTGTTATATACTCTAATTCAGGAGAAAAAAAGGGAGCTGAAGCTTTGTGAAAGTTTAGGCCTGCATTTGATTTGAAAAGGCAAAGCTAGGCTGCTTCAGTAAGCAAAAAATTCCCTTGCACCTCTCTCTGTTGTCTCAGGGTCCTTTCTAGCTTCAGGTAGTGAGTGTCTTACAGCAGGGCTTAGGGTATCTTTGCAGCTTTATGACGTATGTAGATCTGTATGTAAACGAAGTTTTAAGATTTGCAGAAGGCAATAAATCTTGTGTCCATTTGCCTTGCAAAATTTCTTCTCCACAGTTGGTGAGTGGGAGAGTGTATTTGTTACTGGCAGAGCCTGTCAAATCTGTAATTCACAATTGTTTTAAAAAAATATTATAATACAACTTTCTAGAATGTTTCCTAATGCTGAAAGTTTGAAAACAAATGTATTTAGTTCAGACCGGAGATTTTTGCTAAGGTTGGTTTTCCTGTCTGGGAGCTTGGAGGGTTATAGCTGTTATTAGATACATGTTCATTACACTAACAGTGTAATGAACAGGTTTTTTTCAGCCACTGAAACTATTTCTCCTTATTTTTTTACATGGAAAACTTTGGTCTGCTTTTCTGTCTTGCCTGTATTAACAGTATATGATGTAACCTTTTTGTTCAGATCAAAGACAGGTTTCTGGATCTTTGTATGTGTGTGTATATATATGTGCACATAAATATATATATAATTATTTTTATATTCAGTGTCAAATTAATTTTTGGAATGTGTGGTGATCCTTGTTTTCAGGATGAGCTGTTATTCTTCCCTCCTACCTCACACCTCCAGGATGTATGACTTGTGAGTAAGCTTCCATTTCTGCCCTCTTCTTTGAAGCTGGCAACCTTATCTGTGCTTCTTCCTATGCATATGTACGTAGCTGCAGTGTGCGTGAGCAGTAGAAGCTGTTTACCACAACTGCTTCCAGGGGTAACTGCTTATATTGGTGATACAGATCACCAAGGAATTGTCTTACAAACCAAAATTTCTCATCATATATACCTGTCAAATATTACTGCCTGCAAATGATCAGACGGTAATGTGTTGCAATGTTTTTTGTGTTAACGTGACTATTTAGTGTTTATTTCTTGCTACAGGAGGATATCAGGAGTATTTTCAATGATAAAACTTAACTTTGTCCTATACAGCCAGATATGGTTAGGAATTGTATTAGTATATCATTCACCACATACCACAGGTGCCAAAACCAGAAAGACTTTTGTTCTTCTGAACTGTGACAACTCTCTTACATCTTGGTGAGTTTTATTATTTAGTCATATGACTAGGCATATTAGCCAGCAAGTAGATTGCCTCATTTTGACCTTATTCATTGATTTCTAAAGGAGAAAAATCTAGTCAGTAATTCTACTTGACTCAGGATTTGGAAAGGTGCCTAGGAAAATGCTTGCTTGATACCTTGGACTACTCATGTGCCTTCATAATTGGTCATACGTTGTGTTTTTTGCATACTCTGCTCTGCTTCTGTTCTTTATCCTGTTGTAAACAGGAGGTTTTAGATAAGTTGTATTTTGTTTCAACTCCACTTGAGTTTACTATCCTATTTGTAAAGACAGTATTGGCATGGAAATATGCTCCAGATTTTACTTTAGATAGTGGTTTATTCCAAATGAATACTACTTTTAATTCTTTGTCAATGAATTCAGGCTGCCCTGTGACCTTTTTGCTTATCATAGAATCATAGAATAGTTAGGGCTGGAAAGGACCTTAAGATCATCTAGTTCCAACCCCCCTGCCGTAAGCAGGGACACCTCACACTAAACCATGTCACCCAATATTTCATCCAGTCTGGCCTTGAACACTGCCAGGGATGGAGCACTCACAACCTCCCTGGGCAGCCCATTCCAGTGCCTCACCACCCTCACAGGAAAGAATTTCTTCCTTATATCCAATCTAAACCTCCCCTGTTTAAGTTTGAACCCGTTACCCCTTGTCCTGTCACTACAGTCCCTAATGAAGAGTCCCTCCCCAGCATCCCTATAGGCCCCCTTCAGATACTGGAAGGCTGCTATGCTTCTTCCACCCTAAAGTATGCCTTCATTATAGAAGGTCTGAGAGCAGCTGGGGAAAGTGGAGGAATTTATTGTTATTCTAATAATATTCTGAAGGTTTGCACTCAGTGCAGTGGGGAGAGGCCAGGTAAATTTTACTGCCTTTTCCCAGCCACAGGTGAAGTTTTGAATAAGGACAACTTGTGCAGAAGAAGTGAGGGATGCACCCTTAAGAATGTGATCCCTTTTGGGGACTTATGTAAATGTCATATATTTAGTAAAAGTTGATAGGAGAATCTTACTAGGATTGTTTAGGTTTTGGAAGAGTTTTCAGTCTACATTTTATGTAATGCTCTAAAGTTACAACAGTTATCTCTTAACAGAAGCTCTAAAACCAGGTTTAGGTGTGAAGGATTCTTTTGGAAAAATTTTGGCCTATCCATGACTTAAGTCAGGTTCAAATATGTCTCCTTGTGCAACAAAGATTTTTGTTGATTGGTTCTGGAATCCTGTGGTTCTTTACCATGTGTGGAAGGCCTGCTCTCATGTGAAAGATTGTGTTTAAAGGAAGGGCATGTGTTTGCTTCTCTCATGGATTGCTTAAGCCATGACCAGACAGTGCTGGATAATGAGGGCCTGAACCCCCCTAGCTCCTCGCTTCGAGGGAGATGCTTTAACAATAATGACACCTAAGTTTAAACTACGTCAGTGCTCAGACTAGTGATGTTTTAGGTTCTTTCTTTAAAACCTTCACTGAAATTATGTAAAGATACAGGCCCCAGACATGAAGCTAATTCCCAGTGGGACTTTCAGTGGGAGCTGACTTCCTGATTTATGTCTCTGTGTTTGAAGATTCCCCCTGTTCAAACTTAAAAGTGCAGTGTTTCATGGATGAGATTTATTTTTTTAACTAACAAATCTAATAAAAACCCAGGGTAAATCACTAAAATAGAAATTCTTTAAAATAATGGAAGAGGATCTAACAATCAAATTGATAACTGTCCTTCTGGGAGTTGGAAATAAAGTATAGTTAAAAGAATTTCCTGGTCCTTTGTATTAACGTAGAGGCAGAAAAAGCAAAGTTGTTGGGAGGCAAATTTGATTAAACCAACTTCTTTGCTTTTCTCTCCAATAATTGGCATATATATGAGGTTTGAAGCCATAGTTATGTTTGAGAGAAATACAGGGTTCTTCTGTCATTTAGAGTCCATATTGTGAGTCTTGAGATGTCTCTGAGAGAAACAAGATACAACTGAAAGTGCCACTGTGGTGCCATGCCTTTAATTATGGGCATATGCTTGCAAGGGTACATACATATGTAATTAGAAAAAATTTAAGAATGTGCATGTTTTTACAGTCTTTCACATCCAAGCCAGCACGGGAGAACATAATTTGGCTCTTCTGGCTGCATATGGAAATGGCTAAGTAGAGCCTTAAAGAATCTGAAACCGATCTTAAGCAGTTGCATGAGTGAAGTTATGCAAAGCCATGGCAAAGACAAGCTACAGTTAGGAGGTGTGATCACAGCTTCTGCAAATAAACAAAAACTGGATTTAACCTAGCTAGTGCAGGAACTAAAAGTGTGGTCTGTGGGTTTTAGCAGTGATGGCACTGACTAGTGCGGGGCTTCTGGTTCTTTTGTACTTTTGCTACTAAATCCTGAATGTGCATGTATCCTATGCAGGTTTGCTCCAAGCTGGTTGTGTCTGTTCACAGAACACTTAAACACTGTTGCAGCCTACATGGAGATTTTTTTTTTTTTGGCACACTTTTTGGTTTTTCTTCTGGAGGCTCGGATCTTGCTGGTCTTCACTAGCTAAGCACAGTGGCTGGATGTGAATTTTACTCTCAATCCACGAGTACCAGTTCTATGTCCTAAAACAATGAGCAGTGCAGGTTAGGCACTTTGCTTGTAAGCATCCAATCTCTCTCCCTCACAATTAGAAACTCACCTGCAAGGCTTCATATAGCAGACTGCAATTTGTTATAATTTGAAGCAGTGAGTGAGACTGCCTGGTGACTTACTGGGTTTTTGGGGGGCTATAAATTAGAACTGTAGCGCATTTAACAATAATTTAACAAAAAAAAAAAATATTCCCTTGAGGCAAAGCTTCTATAAAATTTCATATGTGAAGTCAAGGATTACATACATGGAGACACTGGAAAATGGAGCTGTATTATTAACATGTCAGTGTTAAAGAAATTAGTTTAATTTGATTAAATCTTTTGTGTGGGTACTTTCTCTTCTCAATTGAATTACAACAAACCAAGTAGAAGCTGTCTTGATTCTGAGCACAGGCGTTCATTCACACAGCCTCGAAATGTAGTCTAGCTGATCTGCTTGAATTCCACGTGTGTATTTAATATGAATTAATTTACCTGAATGTCTTGAGGTATAGACAAACCAGTCTTACTGACTCTCATCTGTTTACTGCTAGCACTGATTCTTGAATGCCTGCCTGACAGATATTGAGGAAAGTTAGTGTTTCTTCTGTACTCTGTACCAGCTCTTCTACATGGAAGTTAACCAAGTGAAAACGAGTTACCCTTTATCTTCCTGCACCTGTCAATTTTGTCTTTAATGTGGTGCTCAGCTGAGAATACCAAATTTGTTCCCATGCTCACTGACCTTTCCTCATCAATTTACCAGGATAAAAAAGGATGGTGAAAGGCTAGATAGAAGATGCAAAGTAAAAATGGCTCCAAAGTAAATGTACCTATCAGGTAACTGTCTTTAATGTACTTTATGTAAGTGCAGGCACATGCTTTAAAAATAAACAACATGAGCATGAGAGATTCTTTGAAGCACAAAGAGAAACAAAATCACGTTTGATATATTTACAGAAGTATGATTTTCAGCCCACACAATATCTGATTGCTCTGGGACTGACGGCCTCCCATATGGAAGTAGGGAGGAAGAACAGCACAGACTCCTTTTTGTAAATGCTGTATTTGTGGGTTTTAGTAAGATATGCCTTTTTATTTATTTATTTATTTATTCTCATTATGGGCCTTGTGCAGTAATTCTAAACTGGATTTTTATGGTGAAATCAGGGACAGTATCTACATGTGAGTGGGAAGACGAATTTGAAGCAATCAATTTATTGATAAATATCATCTTAAAAGGCCAGTTTTGAACCAGTATTCATCTCATACACTGAAGCTTGTTATTAACCCTTGAAAGGTTGTGCTTTCTGAGGAAGGGGAAGAAGTTTGGGACTTTCTTTTGTTATTTTTAAAGTTATATTTATTCTGTTCTCTTCAAATGCTGTACATAATTGCTTCATCAAGGCTTCTTTGCAGTTGCGTGTTATTAAACGGGTGGTTGGTTTTGGTTTCATATAAAAATATAGAGAATTTTCTTTCTCTTCATACAGTGAGGTCAAAATAGAAATCTAGAATCAAACTTGCATAAAATTATAACATGTGGACCCATTTATACTATGTTTTCTTGAAGTGCTGAGATGCTCAAAACCATAACTGTACAGTGACGAATTTGATCATGTAGAATTGACAATAGAATCATGAACAGCGGCAGTAACATGTAATTGGTGCTGTTTTTACTGGGCTTCATTTTGTGGTGCTCTTTTCAATAGTGTAAAATAACTTTTCCCAATTTTATCAGTTCAGATTGTCTTTTCCTCATTCATTTGACTGTGTTTCTGTCCCCCAAAGGTTTTATCGGGAATAGAACTTAATGTGGCATGCAGTGTGTTTATGTTTGTTTCTTTTAGTTGCACGTGATAATCACCAACTATCTCAGCAAAGATCTGGGAATAGTTTCTTAGCTGCAGCTGCAGAGGAAGTAAAAAAAAAAAAAAAAAAAAAAAAAAAAAAAAAAAAATTTANTTGAGGAGTCATGAATTACTGCTCTTACTAGTGTTTGCACAGGCAGCTGAGATCATAAATACCAGTCTGTCAGTGTGATGGGTTCTCTAGCAAAGAAAAAAAAAAAAAAAAAAAAGAAAAAAGTAAAAAGTATTTGCGTGTGTCCTATGTAAACGGGCTTTTAAAAAACCCATTTCTCAGCATCTGTTATAACAGTAACGACTTATTTTATTTTAAAAGCAGATTTCTGGAGTCTGGAAAATATTCTTCACTGCAAGCTCTTTACAGCTATTATTTTTGCCATTTAAAAGTGGTACTGTTTTAACCAGTGCTTGCTGTACTAGTTGTGAAAAGGAAATCTTTATCGATGACCACCATAATAAGCAAAGAAAAGAAGAGATTCAGAGCAGCCCTGTGGAGAAGGACTTGGGGGTGTTGGCCAATGAGAAAATGAACATGAGCCAGCTTCAGTGTGTGCTCGCAGCCCAGAAAGTAACTGTATCCTGGGCTGCATCAAAAGGAGGTGATTCTGCCCCCTACTCTGCTCTCATGAGACCTCACCTGGAGTATTGTGTGTAGTTCTGGTGTCCTCAACATAAAAAGGACATGGAGCTGTTGGAACAAGTCCAGAGGAGGGCCACGAGGATGATCAGGGGACTGGAGCACCTCCCATATGAAGATAGGCTGGGAAAGTTGTGGCTGTTCAGCCTGGAGAAGAGAAGGCTGTCTGGAGACCTCATAGCAGCCTTCCAGTATCTGAAGGGGGCCTATAGGGATGCTGGGGAGGGACTGCTGATCAGGAACTGTAGTGACAGGACAAGGGGTAATGAGTTAAAACTTAAACAGGAGAGGTTTAGATTGGATCTAAGGAAGAAATTCTTTGCTGTTAGGATGGTGAGGCACTGGAATGGGTTGCCCAGGGAGGTTGTGAATCATAGAACAGTTAGGGTTGGAGACGACCTTAAGATCATCCAGTTCCAACCCCCTTGCCATAAGCAGGGACACCCCCCACTAAACCATGTCACCCAAGCCTTTGTCCAACCTGGCCTTGAACACTGCCAGGGATGGAGCACTAACAACTTCCTTGGGCAACCCATTCCAGTGCCTCACCACCCTAACAGTAAAGAATGCTCCATCCCTGGCAGTGTTCAAAGCCAGATTGGATGAAGCCTTGAGTGGCATGGTTTAGTGTGAGGTGTCCCTGCCCATGGCAAGGGGGATTTGAACTAGATGATCTTAAGGTCGTCTCCAACCCTAACTGTTCTATGATTCTGTAACAAGCAGTGTTGTCATGACAGGACAAGGGGTAACGGGTTCAAACTTAAAACAGGAGAGGTTTAGATTGGATATAAGGAAGAAATTCTTTCCTGTTAGGGTGGTGAGATGCTGGAATGGGTTGGCCAGGGAGGTTGTGTGTTCCATCCCTGGCAGAGTTCAAGGCGAGATTGGATGAAGCCTTGGGTGATATGGTTTAGTGTGAGGTGTCCCTGCTTATGGCAGGGGGGCTGGCACTAGATGATCTTGAGTTCCCTTCCAACCCTAACTATTCTATGATTCTATGATAAATGCAACTGAGCAAGTGCTAATGCTGGAAATCTGGAGCAGAATGGGTTACAGACTTGCTGCAATTAAAGCATTGGCCATGTTTAATTTTCATCTTGGTTATATTGCAGTAATCTAATTATTTCAGTAGTTCAAGAAGATATGTGCTGATTACAGTGGCTTGATTTTGTTCTTTGGACTCTTTGTTGGTGTTAATTCTAGACTAGATTAGTGGCGATGGTACAGCAAGGGAGTTGGATGCACTGATAAAGTCATACTTCTCCATATATTAAATATATTTGAATTCTTCAAAGGACTGTATTTCCTTCATTCTGTTCGTATCTGTAGTAGTACTGGAATTACCTTACTAAGTCAGAGAAGGGACATGGAGTTCATTTGATCACATGTAGATGTTGATATCTGGCTTTATTCAAGTACTCAAAAATTCCCTTGGAAGGTTAAAATTAATGTTGAAAGAATAATCGAATAGATCAACTTTTGTTTCTTCTGAAAATAATTACATAGTTGAATCATAAATGGTAATATATATGGTAATATATACAATTTATAGTATAAACCCATGGTGATTTCAAGTCTGTGAGGTTAACTTGTAGAAATGGTAATTGGAATTTCCCTGAACCTTTTTGTTGAGGCAGAGGCTTTCTAAACAGAATCCCATTTCATGTGCTGTGCTGTGTGCCATTCTCCTTATTTTTAGGCTCAGCTCTTCTGAAAATAGGAAGGGAAGGAGGGGGGAGAACAAGAAAAAAAGTGGTAATAGCACAAATTTGCTTCTCAGCTCCCCCTGCTATGAGCAGTTTATGGGCAGGTGATCACTGTGCTATCTGTAACACAGATGAAGCTTAATGATCAAACCCGATTATATGTGCTGTCACCTTTTCCTCTCAACTCTGTTTCCAAATAGTATGTAGATTATTGCAGCCACAGGCTCCTTTGGATCATTAGGGTCATAGTCAAGACTTTAATTTACCACTGATCTTTTAACTGTGATGCACAGTTTGAAACCTGCTGTTCATAAGAGTCAGAAATCCCAAACAAAATCTGTGCACTGCCCCTCTACAACCATAATCATAAAAACAGTTTTTGCTGATACCAGGACAGAAGTTCATAACCTAATAAATAGCAAAGATGGAGCAAGAATTAGGGGAGAGTTAGTATGATACTATTATTTAGATTACTGAAACTAACTGAAACAATTGCGATGTGACCAACTTGTGTAAGTCTTCATCCAGAGTTATACATAGAACTCATTTCTCTGGAGCCACATACTATTGCTTTTCATAGGAAACCACCATCATTTTAATCTTGCTCTGTTAAAGCGCAGTTTTGGTTTGCTGAAAGGTGTACCAAAGTATAATTGTAAATTCTATGAAAGTATTTACCAGACAAGGAAGTGCCATTTTATAGCTCTTCTGCTTGGATTCCTTGCTTGATCATTGTAGATATTTGTATACTGCAGTGACAAAGCCCATGCTTGTTCTTTCACCTGGTCAAGCAAGTATTACTATAATCATCATTGTCCTATTTAAATACTAGGTCAAACAGGAGCAATTAAAACCTTTGAATGTTAGATTTGAAATTCATTTTGTCTCTTTTCATCAGTAATCCCTCCTGATTGATTACACATTTGTGAGTGTTGTAAAGTCATGTACTAACTTGTCTGTATATTTTCCATTAGAAAACGCTTTAAAAGTTCTGAATTATGTGTGTTGCCATAGCAATACTCAGTTAAAGATTCATAGTATGGCTTTTATTTTCTTCCTACCATGAAAATAAAAAATGTCCAGAGTTTAAATCTATTTCTGGAGTACGAAAGATACCTATAGTGATGGGAAGGCCTGTGGCTTTCGGTTGTATCCTGTTCCAGGGAACATTGTCTTAAAGCTAAAACTGATATGGAAGAGAAGTCCCTACAGAAGAAATCAGTTTTCTTTGTCCATTCTTGTTTATCCATTAAAATGTGATGTGTGTTTCTATTTCATCTTTTGATCTCTAAGAACTTGAAATGGTGTCACTCTTCTTGAGATTGTGAAAGCAGAATGGACAAAAAGTAGGCTCTGAAATTGTCATTTATTGCTAATATTTCATCAGCTGTCTTCATAAATCTGTTTTGAGTAGTTCCTTGTCAATATTTAGAATTTTAGTGGAGTGTCAGCAATTGCAGCCTTAGTAAACGACTGAAACCCTACATAAAGCTACATTTTGAATAGCTCTGATTAAGTTTAATCTGAGTTCTCTTCCAAGATTCAAGACTTGTAGGCGGTCTTGGAAAAGTTTGTCTTGAGTGTGTTCATCCTTTTGTGTTGAATGTTTCTAGACTTGGCTCGTCACAGAACACTGGACAAAAAGGTCTTGATTAACTGTGTGTGATGTTTCATATTTTGTTATTGAACACATAATTTTACAAGTGTGGTAATTAACAATGAGATCTCAGTATTTTTATTTCTTCCATGGTGGATTCCACATCTTGGAAGTCTAAAAGAGCTGTTTGAATTTCATGTGGTTTCAAGAGCAGCTGTTGTTTCCATGTGCCCAATGAAGTGTAGGAGCATAAAGAAGTCAGGAGAATATTGGATTTAAGGGAAATAGCAAGTCGAGTTCAATATTTTGTCCATATCAGTTGATTACAGAAGTGTAAAACAGTGCAATACAGGGTAATGAATGTTTTCGGTTTTTTAAATGGAAGAGGTAAAGTTTGAACAAACACTGCCTTAAACCACGCTTGCTTTTGCTCCTGTTCCAGCAGTGTAGCTTTTTTCTTTTTTTTTTCTTTTTTTTTTTTCACTGAAAAAGAGAAAAACATTTTCCCCTTGTGTTAAGAAATTTNGTTTGAACAAACACTGCCTTAAACCACGCTTGCTTTTGCTCCTGTTCCAGCAGTGTAGCTTTTTTCTTTTTTTTTTCTTTTTTTTTTTCACTGAAAAAGAGAAAGACAATTTCCCATTGTGCTAAGAAATTCTACTCAAGGTTTTATAATGTTCTGTTTGTTTAAGGGTTAATGGGGGCTGAGGGGAAGCTTCCCAGCTGCTATCAGAATCCATGTGCAAACTGAGAAATGAGATCAGTCCTCTTATGTCAGTCTTAAAATCAGAAGTTTGCTAAAAAAACATAGAATTTTTAAATAGATTCTTGTTATTTACGTCTGGGGTTTTGAGCTGTTATGGTTCAATTCTTCAAGTTTTTAAAGCTCTTGTGGTTTGGAAGAAGAAAAACAAATATCAGGCAACTTGTAATTGCAAGAGCTGCAACACTGAGATAACAAAATATTGAGAATGCAGTTCCTCTTCACTTAAGCTGTAGTTCTGCAAACACATAAACCATGCATTCATTTCAGTAAAGCAAGCAATTTTGTAGAGAATGGACTACTCTTGATGATGAAGTTAAGCATTTGGAAAATATGTTGCTAGTGTCAAAGCTAGAGGTGCTAGCTTTTGGTTTCAAGGGCTTGTGGGTCTTTCTTTAAGATACCAACAATTTAGTGTACTCTTAAACTGCTAGAAGACCTACTGTAACATAGGAAATGTGTGAGATTTGATGTTTGGTTTGTTTTTAGAAAGTCCAGGAGTACTGTTAAACAATAATCTCATTAGTAAGAAATGTGAAGAATAAATGTTGCAAAGTGCAGGAGAGGTTTAGATTGGATATAAGGAAGAAATTCTTTCCTGTTAGGGTGGTGAGATGCTGGAATGGGTTGGCCAGGGAGATTGTGAGTGCTCCATCCCTGGCAATGTTAAAGGCCAGATTGGATGAAGCCTTGGGTGACATGGTTTAGTGTGGGGTGTCCCTGCTTGTGGCAGGGGGTTGGAACTAGATGATCTTAAGGTCCCTTCCAACCCTAACTATTCTATGATTCTATGATTTATACATTTTCCTAATTATAGTTCTGTATTCCTAATGGACTTGTGGACGTAATCTTAGAATGGCTGGACAGATCATTTAATGAAAAAGATGGGTGTGATGGGTGTAATGGGAGGGGGAAAGAAAAGGCGAAAAAAGTACTAACATGAGCAGCAAATAAAAATGGGAGGACAGAGAAGGGCAAATAGAAGGCACTAGAAAGTTAGAAAATCACTGTCCCTCCTTCTGGCATCTGTAAATTATTTTTGAGGGAAGTATGTGATCTGCAGATCTCTTTTGTTCTTTATTCCTTTAGCCTTTGGTGCAGCTCTCATAATTTTTCCTACGTTCAGCTAATTTAGAGGTAACAAACTGTTCGATTTTACTAGGGTATGTGGACTCCTACTCAGCTGTTCTTTATGCAGTATTGTACATCAGTAAAATGCAAATGTAGAATAGGTAAAGAACATGGTGAATTGAAGACTGGCATATTCAAATTGTTTTAAGGAAATTTCTCCACTAACATGGCTTGTTGTGAGTTTGTGGTGTTGTTTTAAGGAGGTAAATAAAAAATGATGCTGGTATGGGATGCTCTTTTGTGACTCTCATTGTTCTTAGCAGTAAAGGCTTGACTAGTCTTAAGTGCTGCATAGTGTGCAAATGCTGTTCACAGTAAAATACTACATAGAAATTAAACTGCATAAATATTAATAAAGTAACCATTTGTATCTTATAAAATGGCTGCATTCAAACAGCATAATTCTAGTGGAATGAAATGTGGGACGTGGAATGTTGTGGAATCTATTTTGAAAGCAGAAGCAGAATAAGAAATATTTTTCAGTTTTTAAAAAGTTTTGAAAGGCTGTAAAATAGTCTTTGTAAGTCTACTACCTAACTGTTAAACAAAAGCAGACTATTCTTTCAATATCATTTAGTATGTGCAGGTGCATGTTTGTGTATGCTTTTGTGTGTGTATGTTATATATATATAGAGAGAGAGTGTGTGTGTGTATACACACCGATATAGGATGTGTGTATGTATGTGTTTTTCTGTCTTACAGTTCAGTTGTTGAAAAATGTTAGTACTAAATCACAGAAAATAAACCTTACTGTAGCATCTACACAAAATTTATGCCCCTTCTGCTGGCATATTTAACAAATACGAATTCTAGAGTGGTATCGCTCATAGAGGCAGGTAAGTATTTATTGATCTGTGTTTGATATAACCATTTTGATAAAGCATGAATGAAGAGGTATATAAAATTGAGTTAATTTAAGTTTTTATTACAGGTTCTAGGGAGAAAAACTATTTTGCCAAAAGACCCCAAAAGAATAAAAGTGGTAAGAGAAATAATTGTGTTTGAGCCTTTAAAGCTGATTTATAAAAAGTATTTCTGAAAATCTGGGTTTTACTGTTTTTGAAGTTTGTCATAGTATTCTAGTGAATGATGGGTAAGTATGGCAAGGAGTTTTCACCTATTGCCTTCAGCTAACTGGGGCTCAGCTTCCTCACTTAGTGACTAACTTAGGCAGCACTTCGTTGGAAGTTGGTGGCAGCAACTTTGGATGCAACTTTATCAATCAAACTGGGACATCCGTCTCTGTCATGTCACTTTCTTTTGAAATGTACTGTGCTAAACTCCTGAAAGGCAGTTTTACTTCCATTCACAGGCTTTCTGCAGATATAGGAAACTTAAAACAAGAAAGAAGGCAATACTGCAGTTCTTGGTGATGGTTCAGTTTTAGGTCAGCTTAAACTGATTTTAAGATTACAGCCAGTATTGCTGTGATAACCATTGCATAGCAGATTGTTTCCCTTTGCTGTACCAATTAGGGTGGAAGGATGTATGCCTTTGGATTTCGCATGGTTTGCATTGCTCTTTTCTGAGATGGGATATGTAGGTTATTTCCCACTTGAGTGTAAATTGAACTACATATACAAAGTAAAAACACTATCGACATAGAATCATAGAATCACATGGGATACTCTAGTATATTAAACAGGCTGCATTTTATTTTTCTTTAGTTCAGAGGCCTTATGGGACATATGGATTACATTTTCATGGTATGTTCACAGCCATACCATAGAATCATAGAATATAGATACTTTTTAAAACTAAGATTGCCAATTAACCCAAGTGTTTGAACTTTTTATGTTACAGAAAGTAACACATATTTTGAGATTGGAATCATGGATTTATTGACAATGATTTGTCTTGGGCATTTTCCCCTGTTTACCTATCAGTCATCTGCCACAACCAATACCCTGCTTCAGGCCCATGCTGTAGATTTATTGAATGTCATTCTTTTATATCTGATTTATAGATCTGATTATCTTAAAAAGAGGTGATAGAAAAGAGTAAGAAAGGGAAAAAAGTGCATTTTACAGCTGCAAATTCTGATGTAACTGATTCCCGTCTAGTATTGCATGAGTTAACTTCCATCTTGGAGAACCAAGTGCCAGTGCAGACGGTAATAAGAATTTCTAGGAAAAGAGGCCAGGCTACGTGACAGACCTGTTGTCAGCCATCCTGTGTATGAAGTTGGGAGAACTACCAGCAATCCCAGAGGGAAACGTAAGTCACTAACAGTGCACCTCATTCTGCATGGCAGGAGGTAGAAGGCTTTCTGTAGGGAAGGAGTAAAGAGCCCAAGTGAATATATGAAGAACTCAGCAAGAACTTAGGAATGTTAAAGGAATCAGTTTGTTTTTCTCAGTGCTAGTCATGGGCATGTGTTTTGTTCCTTTGATTAAAACTTTTCATCCTAGCCCTGAATTGTAGCCCTGATGTTCTGTTCTTCCTGACTGATACATCTAGCAAAGGCAAGTGCCTAAATGGACATAGAATCCTGTGATTTTCAGCATATCTGTAATTAATTGCCACTGACAAAACTGTTAGGCCTGCTGGATCTTGCAGGCTATGCTCAAAGCAGCTTGCTTTTATTAAATCTTTGAAAGTTGCTGTAGGCAGGAACTGCTCATTTTCACATGTAGAGACACTGAATACTGAGTGCCATTGTATTAGTATTTGTCAGTTACAAATTTGTTTGAGCAATTGTAATTGCTCAAAAATTTGGGAAAGCTGGAGATACAACAAGTTAGACCAGCTCATGGGGTGACCAAGAACTAATAACCATGTGTTTAGTTTTCTGTATTTTAATCCTTTACAGTTTGTGACCCTAACAAGGAACCTACTCTGAACTTAAAAAATGTAAAAGAGCTGTGGAAATGCAAGTTAGGTTTTTTTCATCAACCATTCCTGTATTCCAGCCCAAAGGAAATTTTGTAGTTGTGATAGAAAGGGACTGGAGCATCTCCCATACGAAGACAGGCTGAGAAAGTTGGGGCTGTTTAGCTTGGAGAAGAGAAGGCTGCGTGGAGACCTCACAGCAGCCTTTCAGTATCTGAAAGGGGCCTATAGGGATGCTGGGGAGGAGCTCTTCATTAGGGACTGTAGTGATAGGACAAGGGGTAACAAGTTAAAACTTAAACAGGAGAGGTTTAGATTGGAGATAAGGAAGAAATTCTTTGCTGTTAGGATGGTGAGGCACTGAAATGGGTTGCCCAGGGAAGCTGTGCTTCATCCCTGGAAGTGTTCAAGGCCAGGTTGGACAAAGCCTTACGTGACATGGTTTAGTGTGGTGTATTCCTCCTGCTTGTGGCAGGGGGGTTGGAACTAGATGATCTTAAGGTCCTTTCCAGCCCTAACTATTCCATGATTCTATGATTATGTGTTGGTCCTTGCACATGTATTTCTTACATGTTATCTGTTATCATGCAGAAGAAAATTGCCAGGTCAGGAAGTTTGTTATTCCCTTTCTGGAAAAGTTGGACAAATTGACAAAATCTAAATTTTACCTTGTGTCTGGATGATTTTCCATTTGGAAAATTGTATTTCAGGACGGAAACTGATTTTGGGAAACTACATGGTTCTGGATATCAAGGTGGGAAAATAATTGGCTTAGCTATGTAAGCTGTTCCATACTTAACTTGACATTTGGATATAACACAGCAACACTTGTTTGGCACATTCCGTTCATCCAGGATTTCTGGGAAAATTTCTCATTTTTCATAATGCAGGTACAGTTTTTATATTAACCTTGGGAAAAGCAGCGTTCTCTAGAAAGTCCTGTTGCTTTAATAACTGCAAATAGTAAATTTTGCAATGTGAAAACTCAATAGTACAGAGCTACTAAAAGAGACTGTTATGCAGAAGAGTGACTAGGAGCTCAGCTATATCTTGGCGTGAGAAGCAGAATTATTCTGGGAAAAATATTTGCGGACAAGTAAAGGACTTGTCTGTGCTTATAAAATAATAATCAGCATAGTCAGTGAAGTGGGATGTAAACCACTGCAGGAGATGCCCACAGTACTTCGCTTTGCATTTCATAATTTGCAAAACAGAGCCTTCTTATTTACCACTAATTCTGTCATACTGCATTTAGCAAGAGAAGGCCATTTGACTTTCTCTTATGGATTGAACTTCTCTGCCAGATTCCAGATCCAGGAGTCCTACTTTCCTTTCAGGAGGATTTTCTGGTATGTTCTTGATTTGTTTGAAACCATCCAGCCAATTACTACTCTTGCTGTTTATTAGATCTGGTGTTTTGAATGAGGACAGTCAGTATAGCATGTTTTATCCACATTTAACACATTATCCAAATTCTTTTATAATGGGGATTGATTTTTAACCAGAAAGCTAGTCACAGGGTTTTCTTGTTACTGTCAAATCTATCTTCTAATATGTTGTGATATTTAAGTTTACGCTGTACCAGTTTATAAAATCACTAATCATTTGGTTTGTAAATACTAGAATCCATTATAGCATTATCAGTAATGCATAAGATAATGAGGGAAGGAGAACATTTTAAATACTGCTCCATGTTTTCATTTACTGATACATTTCCAGGAAAAAACGCTTCGTTCTTAGTTGCTTCTTATTAGGGGACATTACTTAAAATATTTCAGTTATGTAACTGTTTTAGTTATATGTTGACACAGGGTGCTAGCTCACAGAATTATAGATGTTGCTTTGGGTTGGTAGTGATCTTAAAGATTGCACTCCCTCTGCCATGGACAGGATCACCTTCCACTAGACCAGGTTGCTCAAAGCCCCATCCAGCCTGGCCTTGAACACTGCCAGTGATGGGGCAGCCACAGCTTCTCAGCCTGTTTCAGTGTTTCCCCTTTTCCAGACAGTGAGAACTTAACTCACTGCCACAGCTTCTCAAATACAATGGATGGTGGCCTAGCCACTTCATCCGTTAGTTCTCTCAGGACCCATGGATGCATCTCATCAGGTCTCATGGACTTGTACACTTTCAGGTTCCTTAAATGTTCTCAAACCTGATCTTTTGCTAGAGTGATGATCCTTCGTTCTCCCAGTCCCTGCTCCAGTGTGTCTGGAGCACTTGTCAGTAAGGGCAGTTTCCATCTCATCTGTAAATCTCTTTTATGTGACTTAGAGCAGCTTGATCCAAATAGGAAGCTCATGAGCCTGACTTGGCCTATATCATGGTTCCATTCATCCTCCTACCTTTTCCTCAGAGAAGATGGACAGTGACTCTTTGGGGCTTGAAAGGCAAATGTCTTTCTTTGTATGGGGTCAGCAAGACCTGCCACCACAGCTACACTATATAAGAAGTAATGGGAATTGAACAGTAACATGTATCTCACTGTCCATGTGTTGGGTGTTGCAGTTGCAGCTTTCCCACTGACACAGGTCACAGCTTGGGCATAGGAGTCTCATAGTTGTGAACTGGATGTATAGCTACAGAAATTGGATCTTGCAGACTTAAGTTATGTTTCTCTGTAGTGTGGCTTGCACTAAGCTAATCTGAAAGCAGTAGGGATGTAGATAAGGGGAGGAAGGTCTTTACCTGAATAAAGAATAACCATCAGGCTTTACCCTGGAGACAGTTCCTGCAAGACTTTTGAACAGTCTCCTACTTTGGGTGGGTACCAGTGGGGGATATGTTGTCACAATTGAAGAATCACTTGTGATGTCTTCTGATTGATTTCTACCTCATTCATAGATAATTTATTTTGTGCTTTACTCTTCAGACCATGAATAGTCCCACTGAGGTATAAAGAACAACTGTTTGTGTGCCGAAGTACCTTGAATATTGAGCTAATTATCCTCCCTGCTCAGAGCTACCCCACAGTCTTCAAGACATTTGACAGCAGTATGTCAGGATGCTGGCAGTAGTCTTTGCCTGTACCTTTAGTCTCCCTTCTCTCCTTCCCTGCATGGCAGCTGTACTGTAGGTTCTTCTTGCTTATTATTCTCTTTTTTTCATGCTGACCCTTATGCTTAGAATGCCTCCCCTAATGCATCATAAAGCTGTTCTTACTTTACACATATTTGCAAACAGTAACCTGTTTTTCTTGCCTGAATTCCTCCTTAAAACACACATCCTCTGCAACCCTCTCACCGTGTGCATGAGAGAAAAATGTTATACATATTAAGCAAAAAGCTATCAATTTCACTGCCTGTACTGGATACCTAATTCACATTCTCTAATATTATTGCATATTTTAAGTTTGCTTGAACAGAGGTCACCTCTTTCAGTGGTTTGCCAAGTGTAAGTTGATTGTGCTTAGTAAATAGTAATAGGATCCAGTTAAATTTTAGCTTTTGCCTTTAATTCTATAACTGTCTTTGGGAAAAGATCAATACAGCAATATTCAGCTCCAGGAGAGGTTCCAAGTGAAAGAGTTAGTTTTTCTTACATGTTCGGACCTCTTTTCTCAACCCTGTTCTGCTATGCTTTCTGGCATAATAGAGTACCCCTTTTCAACAGAGATCTGTAACTGAAATGCAGAGTTATTGCAGATCAGGACAGAGGTGGCTTGGTGAAGCTGGGTGCAGTTAGCATACTGCAGGGTTTTTTCTTCAGCTAATGCCGTAGTTTCCTCATTCTGTGTAACCCACAGGTCAATTTAAAGATAAATAAATAAATCTCGTAAGGCTTGGTGATTATAGCATTGTTCTTAGAACAGTTTTGATGATAATTTATTGGGGATTTTTCTCTGGTTTTGACCTGGTTCACTAAATTTGGGTTGTATCAGCACTTCTGTATTCCTCACTGACAGTACTTCTCTGCCCCAAACAAGTAGTCTTAAGGAATCAAACAATCAAACTTAAGCCTGTAGATAGTGCATCCATTCTTCCCAGTTATTGTCTTTGTACTGATTCAAATAAGTACACATGTTCCTGGGATGTGTGCTACAAGGTGTTTTGAGGACAGTGTGAAAGACGTTAAGAATTGGTACTTTCTGGACTGTGAAAGATCTTTTGGGAATGGGGAAAAAGTTACGTTACACTGGTTTTATATAGTTATTGTGCTGTGTGGGATCCCCTGAGTAATTATGCTGATAAATAGGGCACCATGTTTTTTAATTTGCCGACTATAGAGGTCCAAAGACTATGCGATTAGTGTATAAAGCTATTATGTAAATCTTCTTTGCCCCAGTTTAAGTTAATGCTCTACATATGGCATGCCTGGTAGGGTGAAAATTCATGTTCGCTCCTTACCTAAGCAATACATAGCGGTACTGCTAATGCTGTGTTTGTAGAATAGGAGAGCTGGTCAAGGGGTTTATAAGTACTCCAGCAATCATTTTAGTTTTTCATGTACAGGATATCGATGACTCACTCCTGTGTTTTATCACTGACATGAGACTGTTCTGTAAATAGCACATGTTCAGAAATAGGACACCTCCCACCCCCATTAGCTATGAAATCAAGGTAATGTAGCTATTTGATTTTGAAACAAAAAACAGGAGCAAATTTCAACACTAGCAGCAATCCAGCATTGCATTCTGAGGCAGGGAACCAAATTTATTTCCACTTCCTAACAGTAGGTCATTATTACTAGTTGCCCTCAAGGAGGTAAGTGGAAATAAAGAGATAAGGGTGTCTGAGACACAATGCCAAGAAGATGGGCAAAGGGTTTATTTTTCCTTTCTCTCTGACCAGCATTTCAAGATTTTGCAATAAAATGTAAGAGTTTCTGAAAAGGAAAAGTAAGAACTGGTAAAATTAGCCTGCAGAGTAGTGTGCTGATAGCTGAGAAGTTTGAAGGAAGTTCTGTTATGCTATGTGCATTTTTATTTATAGAATAGTTATGTTGTGACTAAGAATTCCTTGATCCCAAAGTTGAGAAAGGAGGATAGGTTCACACTTCAATCTCTCTCTTGGAAATCCTGTGGCTTACAATCTGGATGTGAAACAGGAAATAAGAAAAAACCCAAAACAAGAAAGAAATCTAGAAGGGAAGAATTAAAGGCAAATGCAGAGTCCGGCGCCTGGGATGGAATTAACCTGTGCAGTAAGTGCAGGCTGGGGGCAGATCGGGTAGAAAACAGATATGCAGAAAAAGTCCTGGAGCCCCTGCTTGATGACAAATAGAACGTCAGTCAACAGCTTGCCCTTGAAGTAAAGAAGGCCACTGACATACTGGATTGTATTAGCAAGAGTGTAACCAGCAGGGTGAGATAGATGATTATTATCCTCTGTTCAGTGTTTGTGAGGCCATATGTGCGTTACTGTGCACAGTTTGGGGCTCCCCAGGACAATAAGGCCATACTTGCGTGTGTCCAGCTGAGGGATACCAAAATGTCTGGGGAAGGGGAGATAACCTGCTAGTAGATTTAGAGGATTCTGATACTTAGGCAGGTTAAGATGGATAACGATACCATATGCTGGCTGCCTGTGTTAATTGTACGCACACTTACCCTGACTCCATAATAGAGTATCTGTGTGGTAGTTTAATCCTTTTTCTGCTGAGGGGTGAAATACCTCACACCTACTGCATTTTAGCATACGATACAAACATATATACTGGTTGTTTCTCAGCAGTTGGTACAAGTTAACTACCTGCCTCATGATAGCCTGTGTATATGTCACAGTTAAGAATTAACCTATTTAGTTGTACCTTGCAGCAACACAGCTGCTTTCTGAATCATTCAAGTTCACATGTTAGTATTTTTGTCGTATGTTCACTGTCACGAAAGAATTAATAAAATCTGTTAAAAGCCAGTGATAGGAAGCTACAGTATTCTGTATGGAAATACGCAGTAGGTTTAAATGCTCCACAAGTACTGCATGGGCCTCTTCTGTTACTTCTTTACACCTATTTTTGCTAGATCTCCATAGCCCAGTTTTCAGGTTGAAGGATGTTCCAGTTTCACAAGTTCTTAAACTTTATTCTCTTTTTTGGGGATTGATTCAGTGATTCCCACTGGTGAATGAGATTGTTCCTATTTATAGAATATCCTTCAACACATATTCAGTACTCAAGTTTGTCACCAGTGCACAAGAGTAGATCTCTTCTTAAAGAAAGTCAAAACAGGTAGTAAACAGCTCTGTAACTTTAAATGTAATGAGAGGATGAGAAAGATAAAATGAAAACACCATACTGAAATGATTGGGTGGTGATTAAAAGTAACCTGTGTCTGACCAGAAAGCTAAATGAATGCTCTGCTGTTGTTTTCAGTGAGGATGATAATGTAGGGCATGTAGGGGAAGGCAGGATAGCTCTTGAGAAGGGGTATATATAGAAATGGAAATTAACATTTTTGAGGTAGAAGCAGACTGCACAGAACTTCATATGTTGAAGCTAAACAGACCTGATAATTTCTGCCTTAAAGTATTCAGCACATGAAATTGTAAATCCTCTGGTTAGGGTGTTTTTAGAATTTATCCAATACGAGATTGTTTTCTGTGGCTGGTAAAGGGTACCTGTGGTGTCTCTTTTTAAGTGAGACAGGGACATCTGCCTGACTTCAGACTTGTTAGGTTGATCTCAGGGCATTAATTTAGAACATACTTTGAGGGAGAGGATGTTTACAGGCATAGAGGTGAGAGCAAATGAGGTGAAATTTCAGTAAAACATGGATGCACTGTTACATGGGGAAATGCTAGTCAAGATAAAACAAAAGGAAGTTTAGAATAAGGAATGAAAGGCAGGCAAGAGAAATGGCTGCAGTGAATCATTAAGTAAAGTGGAAGAGAATGCTAGACTGGAGGGAGACTAATGCTGTAGTACCTCAAAGATCAGATTTGAAAATACTGTAGTGCTTTCTTGTTGAGGAGGTTGGCATGAAAAATAAGAAAGCTGAAGATTGCTGATGATGGGAAGCACTGGAATAGTGGACAGGAGCACTGGACAAAAGAATAAGATGCATAGTTTGAAGTGAAAGATTCTGCTCATAACATGCAATTGTTGAAATATATGTTTTATATATATACATGCAAAATATTTATTTTTACATGTTGGAAATGCTATTGCTTGAAAATGGCTGAGGAATTTTCATTCCTCTTTCATATGTTGGAAATGCTATTTCTTGAAAATGACTGGGGAATAGAAAGGATGGGGTACTACTGTCACCTGCAGGGTGATCATGTTCTGTGACTGTGATGTAATCCTAATGGAAATGTGATCTTAAAAAGGATTGGGAAGGGTATTTTGGCAAAATAGGGAAATGGCAAAACCATTATACTTGTGGAGTGCGATACTTAGCTGAAATGCTGTACATCTAGAACTCTAAATAACCTGTTTAGAAAAGGTGAATATAATTTGGAAAATAAGCAGAAAGTAGGGTACTGCTTTGGGTTGCCTGGAGATAAAGGCAGAGGAGTGGTATGCTGTTTTCTGTAAATGTATTGTGGAGAAACTAGGCACAGCACTGGAAAGAGCTATATATGTTGAAAGGAAGTATAGTGCTATCCTTGAGGTCTGAAACATGTTTCCCAAGATACTTTCTTGGACTATGAGACATTTAAATATTTAGCCCTTATAATCAAATGAACAAATTGTTCTCTAAAAGATTGAAGATCATATTTTTCAGGTCTGCTACTGCTGGCTTAGGGAACTCCTTGGTAAGGTTGCATATTTTCCCAGAATGGTCAAGCATTGCTACTCTTGGAGAATAGGAGGTTTCTTTTCTTTATACCCATTTGATCTGGTGAGAGGAACAATTACAAAGTTATGATGTTACTTGGCTAGAGATAAAAAAAGTAGATGTTTCACAGAATCATAGAATCAACCAGGTTGGAAAAGACCTTTAAGATCATCAAGTCCAACCTTTCCCCAGGACTGCCAAGCTCACCACTAAACCGTGTCACTGAGGGCCTCATCTACACAGCTTGTGAACACTTCCAGGGACAGTGATTCCACCTGCCCTGGGCAGCCTGTTCCAATGCCTGAGTACCCTCTGTGAGGAAGTTGTTCCTAATATCCATTCTAAACTTCCCCTGCCACAGCTTGAGGCTGTTTCTTCTTGTCCTATTGCTTGTTACTTGGGAGATGAGACCAACTGCCACTTCACTACAACCTGCTTATCAGGATAGTTGGGTTATTTAATTTGTTGTGATTAACTTTAGTTTTGTAAGGAAAATATCTTCTGAGAAAGTGTGAGGGAATCTGTTTGAAACCCTGAACTGTAAACAGAACTGAAAGTTTTTGAATCCCTTCTTCCTAACATTCTGATTTGGCGTTCATTCAGGGTGGTGAGGAAGCTCATATCTCCACTTTCATAATGACAGCCCTCAACTAGTTGCTTTTCAGACTGCTGTCTGATTCCTTTTTACAGATCTTCTAGGTTTTATATCAGTAAGGAGTCATAATTTTGGCTAAATTTCTCCCTCGTTTTCAATGGTTCAGTTTTCAATCTCTTCTCATGTCAAAACGCTATTTATTCTGCTAACCACATTGCTCAATAGCACATTGAGCATAGAATTTAAATGTAAAACAGGTTGTTTCATAAACAGCTGAACTAATGAGGACTGATTTTCTATTGAAATGTACCCTGTTATCCTAATTTACCTCTCTACAAAACATTCTCAGATCCCTCTCATATCACCTATTTACTTGGCTGAAGAATTAACAACAGACAGGGTCGCTAGTGCAAACCCATTCACATGCTAAAGTGTTGGATAAAGAGTGAGGTGTAATTACCTTCCTTCAGGAGGAACACTCACTTTGTTCCTCCTCCTATGCTTCCTTAGTTGCTGATTTCCACAAAACTAGCAAGAATCCCATCTTTTGAAACTGCTGATGCTCTGTCAAATTTAGATAAAATTACCCAGAAGTTATGAATGGGAAATACCTAGAGAAACAAAACCTTCCTTTTCACAAGAAATCAAGCTAAAGACCTTCTGAGGAAACAAATCTGCAGTCACTTCAGGTTTCGATCATACCTAATAGGAAAGGTGAAAGCTTCTATGTTTTTTCCATCACAAGTAATTTAAAAAATACAGCTCTTAAAAGTCTCATGCAGTAACAAGGTGATGCAGAAAGTTGTGTGTTGGAGGAGAGACAAGTTCCGATTATGTCTCTCCATCTCAGTCTGCATAAAAGTGGAGCTGCCCTGTTGTCTGTGCTAGATACTTGCAGGCAGAAAGCATTTCTTTGGAGACATTGCGGTTATCTGCCTTCTTCAAGTCTTGTTTCAGACCATCGTAAGGGACTGACAGACTTTGAGCTATTCCTAGCCAGCTGGAAAAAAACAAATGGGGGTGACTCTGGAGACTTTGAGAGGACTTGCTTCTTTTTCGTGAGTTTTAATTAGTCAGGATCCAAATCTTTTCTTACACTGTTACTGTGTAACACTGATTTGACTGATTCTACTGAATCTGCTCTGTATCTGGTGAAAACTAAGATAAGACTGAGGTACTGTCTTAGTATTCTGGTTGACAGAATCTCAACCAACTGCTCCACTTTTCTTTAAGCTAATTGAATGATAAAATTAAATGAAAGAGGACAAATTTTGAGATAATTGGGCTCAGGAGCCTTGCTTTCTCTTTTTACCCTCACAAAGTGGACAAGCCATTGATGTTCTCTTAAAAATGCTTATGATATATGAACTAGCTCACATCTTATGGAACTACATTTCCTGCTTCTACAAATAAGCTGTGTATAGTGTATATATTTTAAAATGTCAAGGCATTTATTGCCATAGGGGTGAATGCAGTAGACTTAAACAGGTTGTGTATATTTTATTTAATATGCAAGCAAACTGTGTACATACCGAATATGAAGTGTGTATGTTTTTCTGTATCTGTGCATAATTCTGTGGTGTTCAGTCAGCGGGATGGATGGTGTTGAAAGTGCTAATACACAAACAAAATTTTAATTTGCGTTATGCTCCCAAATTATAAGATGCTGTTTAAAAGGTTCCTGGTTTTGAAATTCTGGATTATCTGGAAATGAAAAGATTTATGTTAAATCTTTGTTGCTTGATTTTTGTAGATTATGTAGTTTGAATGTATTTTGTGTATTACTAGAACACAGTTATAACCAGAAATAAGTCCTTCGTTTCCTGCATGTTTTGAACTTATTGAAATTACCAAATGATTTGTACTGATTTAACCAGTTTGAGTCAGTTTTGGTTTGTTTTCTTTTTCCAGAATCAGGAAACAGGAAAGGGGAGAAAGAGTGTGAATAAACATAAGCCTCACTCTTTTGACTGGGTGGGAGCACTGTTCAAGGCCAGTTTGAGCAGGACCTTGAGCCAACCTGGTCTAGTAGGAGGTGTCCCTGCCCATGACTGGGTTGGAACTGGATGAGCCTTAAGGTCCCTTCCAGCCCAAACCATGCTATGATTCTATGGAAGTGAAACAGCTGAGCAATGTGGAGAGCTCCTGGTAATCTTTCTATACTTGCCTATAAAATTAATCTAACGTTGCTGGTAATGATAATATTTTTGGCTGTGGAGAAAATACATGTTGGACTGTAGGACACAATTCTTCTCCTGAACTCTCGTCCAACCTGTGCTGTAGGTTCAGTTTCCCTTCTGTATGGGGAATGACACTGTTTTACAAATGTAAAGAGCAGCAGTCAGGGGCAGGGTGAACGAGATGGGCTTGTTGGTAAGCAGAGGAACTGCAGCTTCATTTTTGAGGCAGCATTTATCTTGCAAGGGGAAGGAATCCACTTTCTGTAGGTGATGGGGGTTGGGGGGCAAGCCCTGAGGGGCGCTCTTGCTTTCTGGCGCCAAGCGCCCGGCACATGCTGGATGCGACCTGCACTGGGGACAGCGGCGGGTGAGCAGTGTGACTGGGGCGGCACAGCTGTCAAAGCGTAACGCAGGTGTCCTGAGGTGAGCTGAGGGAGGACGGAAACCTCCTGTGGAGCAGAAGGGCAAAAGCTCGCTTGATCTTGATTTTCAGTACGGATACAGACCATGAAAGTAGGGCCTCACCATCTTGCTGGCTTTTGGGGTTTTAAGCAGGAGGTGTCAGAAAAGTTACCACAGGGTTGTGGTACCACTGGCTTGTGGTGGCCAAGCGTTCATAGCGATGTTGCTTTTTGATCCTTCGATGTCAGCTCTTCCTATTATTGTGAAGCAGAATTCACCAGGTACTGGATTGTTCACCCACTAATAGGGAATGTGGGCTGGGATTAGATCATCATGAGACAGGTCAGTTTTACCCTACTGATGATGCGTTGTTGCAATAGAAATCCTGCTCAGTACGAGAGGAACCACAGGTTCAGACCCTTGGTGTGTGCGCTTGGCTGAGGAGCCACTGGCACGAGGCTACCATCTGTGAGCTTGTGACTGAACACCTCTAAGTCAGAATCCCACCTAGACGTAGCGATACTGCAGCGCTGCCAGTGCCTCGGTGGGCTCATGATAGCGGTTGCTTGATATTGACCCAGGAAATGACAGTCTTGCTCAGAATGTGTGGGTTAAAGCCCTTCCTATATCTTCATTAGTGAAGTCAGGCCTTCCTCAAAGGAGAAGGAAAACTCCTATCTTCAAACCCAGGTTGATGGAGCTCGTCTAGCCTTGTATGGTCTTCCATCAAAGAGAAGGACACTCTTACAAAACCTATGGCCTGTGGACTTTGCTGTCACCATCCTAGCTATCCAGGCTGTGGCAGTTAAACCTCAGGTGTAAAGTGTGAGACCAGTTCTGTGCAAGCTGTGCCTCACCTAACAAACCCACTGCTTAGGCTGGCAGGGCTTAATGTCACTTGTCTGTATGGACAGGTGAGGGTCGAAACAGCAGGTGACAAGGTGCATGGGAAGCTGCAGATCCAACCTTGCATGAGGGTGGACCAGTGCATGGGTAGCTCGAGATTACTCAAGAGTCAACAGTCCTGATCGGACACTCCCTTATTGTCTTAGCACCCTTTTCCAACCAGATTTGCATATCCCACATGCCCTTGGTCATCATGCTTGTAATAATCGTGGTTAAAGCCCTTCTCAAATCTTTACTTGCGAAGCCAAGCTATCAGTAGAACAGATGTTGCAGAAAAATAATCTTCAAAAATTCATTTACTTTTAAGAAGCAGGCAAGACAGTCTTGAATGACAATAGCTCAAAACCATAAGCATTGGTTAAAATCTACAGTAATGATTTTTCTTCTGTTGACTTCACTGATACACGGAGAAAAGACAGACTTCGGCTCAGGCCACTTTTCTTTGGAAGGCTATTTTTTATGAAGGGTTAAACAATATGTAAGTATAAAAAATGTATATACATGCATTGCCTTGTGGGTCTCGTGTTTTTTTTTCAAATTTTCCCGCTGATTTCTTTAATTGACAGCTCTGTATAGATGATTCTAGGAAGAAGGACAATTAAATGGTAGAGGTGTTTGTCTCTATACGAATGCTTGAAATAGTTATTGAACTGTGTATTTGCTTCATGTTTCTAATGGAAAACTTGAAAATTAAGATTGGAAATCAAATACCGCTTTTGGAATGAAACTGAGAGCAAAATGCTGTTTTCAGAATCATAATTTTTAGGAGAGCTCATAACTCTTCTGTTTTACTTGAAGTCAATAGCAAAACTGTCATCCTTTTCAGTAAGAGGAAGGCTAGGCTGGTACTGGATATTTTCCCTTTTATATGTTGCCATAAGAAATATTGAGATGGAAATGGAAAACTTTCACATAAGGACAAAATGAACAAGCCCTCTCTCATGTTTGGGAAACTGGCCAAATACAGTGAAGGTTACTTGGATAACCTTTACTCTGTCAATGCAGCTTCTCACATCCCACTTGGCTGATCCATTGGACCTTGTTTTGAATAGCAGTTCTCAGTGAAAGGATGTACAATGCCTCAAATAATTTTTGTAAGATTACAGACACCTAAAATTGGAAAAGTGACTGTGGGTTTTGTGCACTGCATGCAAGAATTTGTACAAATGTATATTAGTGATGTGCATGTTCTGTTTCGGATGTTTTTCGCTACTTGCTTCACAGTCCTATTTAATTGTGTACCCTGAGACGTGTGTGCAAACTGCAAAGGTACAGTGCAAAATCTTTCCTATTATGATCTTGCTAAAGTTATAGGGTAGATGGGCCAAAGTAGCTAACTGAACCCTTTCAACAGCTATATTCAGAAGTGGGCAAGGACACCCTCCATCTCCCTTCCCATAGGGGCATGTATAAGATGTTTCTCCCTCTTGATAGTTCTTGGTTTTGAAGGATGCAAGAATGAATGAAAGATATGTTATTTCAAATTTGATAGAAGTTGCCCAACAGATGCAGAAGTTATTAGGAACAACAAGTAATTGCACAAGCTTTGTTTCTTCAGGAGAGCTGATTAAAAACACAGGTGAACTTCAATTTTAACAAGGTAGCAGTGTGTACGTTGCTCATGGATGTTTTTTCTAAGGATGAGAAATTGTAATACCTTCCTAAGAGTGTGGTTAAACCACTACAGGTACTGTAGTTCTTCCTTCTATGTTCAGGAAGTGTTTTTGGTCTGTCTGTCTCTTGGAACCTTACTCCACCACAATTTTTTTTCCCTCATGAGAATTCCTTTACCTTTTTTTAGTGTTTTTGTAAGTAGCTAAATTGGCTTTGCCTGTGCTAGTTCTTCTTTTATTGTGTTTGTGGGCTGGAATGTGTGTTGAGCTTGTAAATCCTTTCGATTGCAGAGAGACCTAATTGTTTATGCAACCAGGCTTTTTAATCACTCGGTTGGAATGAAATTTAAAAATACACGATTTCTAATCTGATGCCAGAGGCATGCTCATGATCACATTGTAATGCGAGAGGTGATTAATAAAAAATTATGTATGTGTAATTGTGTAGGCAAAATGTTTTTCTCCTTGTTAACATTTCTGCTCATTCTTTTGTGCTCTTAAGGTGGCTAAAATTCTTACCTACTCATAGACGAGAAGCATAATAAGGAAATCCAGCGGATATGAAATTATTTTGGTTCAGAAATTGTTAGTAAACAGCTGTTCTCTCACTAGACCATGTATATCAATTTTCTTGCAAAGCAGTATGATTTTTTTAGGGGTTCTTTGGTTGTTTTCCGAAGTGTTGAGTACTGTTGCTGTGAAATACCACTTTTTAAATAGGCATTGATCATTCCAGTTTGGTTAGGTGTAAACTATATCATTGGATTTCCCAGCAACTTAAGACTTCGTAGACACCTGAACATAATTCAGTAATGATCAGATAAATGCAAATAGCCTGTTTGATTTCCTTTTATTAAAAAAAAAAAGGTAAGAAGAATATGGACTGCATCCTCCCAACTCCTATACTGGGAACTGTGCTACTCACTTTAGAGTATTTTACCTCTTTTATATGTAACTCCATTGTTTGAAATACATAGCAAGAAGGATTGGGAGCTGAGAGCTAAGTCAGCACTTTTGTTCTCCACTTAAGCCAGATTTGTTTCACTAGTGCAGAGAGCTGGACATACATTTGGAGGGGCGAGAGTAACTTCACAGATGTTCTTGTAAGCCTTTTAATATTGCATCTTTCAAGTATGGCAGCATCTCAAAGGAGTCCAGGGCTTTCTGACTTACCAGTATTCAAGCTACTATGGTAGCAACTGATAATTTCTATAATGAGCTATTTTGTAAGAAGCGTAGTAATACTGACAAGTTTGAAACCACGTGACTGACAGAACAGTTGGATAGTCATTTATCTGATCCTCACATACAGTAAACCCCCCAAAATAGCTCTTGGGCAGCTGCTGCTCTTTCAGCTGTTCATCTGGCTGCTACAAGAGAAGCTCTGGGATTTTCAGGAATGTTTCTCTAACCTGCAGGTACCTCCTCCTTAGGCTAAAGTCACTGCATGTCAATTCTGTCTTTGTATTTGCATGCAAATCTGGCTGTGGTGTAAAACAGATTAAATTTATCTTTAATTAGGACAAGGCGGAGAAGGGATGAGCACAGGAGTGAGCTGAAGATGGCTGTTTTACACCTCTCCTCCTGTTAGCAGTGTAATGGTGTCATTGGAGCTAGGAAAGTTGGTCTTCTTTCCTTCTGTGTTTTAGATATTATCCTTTTGAAGAGGGATGTTCCCACCACAGCCTCCTCAAAAATAAGGCCCAGCAAAAATAAGTTCCTGACACTGGGGTGTGAGAAAGAACTGTTCTGTTGCAGAGAAAAAATACGTACGTGTGTGTTTGTGTATATATAAATACATATATAAATAAAAAAGTTGACCAGCATATTTCCATGTATACATTTATGTATTTGTATTTATTTTTAGAAGGTTTTGTAGCCAGCAGATCCAGTCCTGATTGAATTTCCTGTCTTGCAAAGAATTTTGTCACTATAAATCCATGTTTTCTGACTGGGGAAGAAAAAAAATCACGTAAAGAAAACCTGAAAAAGACCTAGTTTTTTTATTCAGGTTTGCAATCCTTACCAGAAAAATTGCAAATTCCAAACTGTATTGCAACATGTAAAACATAAAATGTGGGTTTGGAGTGAACTTTAATCTGATTTGAATTCAGCAATGTCTTCTTCCCTGACCATTCTCTTCCCTTCCTCCCCCATCTGCTTTCTTTTTTTTTTTTTCTTTCCTTTTCTCCTTTTACCTTGGCTTTCCTACAGCAGTGGAATTGCTTCAGTAGTAAGAAAGCATTTCTTAAGGGCTGGTCTCAATCTGTAGTTGCATTGTTGGAATGTATAGTTGTGTAGAGCTAGATCTAATGTATTTGCAGGCTTGTTTGATGATCCATGGGAGCTGTGCTCTCCTGTCAGAGCTGATGAAGAGGGCTGCATTGACAATAGCTAATACTGAGCCTTTTACTTTAGGCAGGAGATAGGGAAAACACACGCATGGTTTTATTTGCAGGTTCGAGGCCAGCACTGAAATGTGTCAACAACACTTGTGAGGTGGTTGTTTTTCCACTGGAAGTTTGAACAGTAGTTGGTAGAAATTGCCAGAGGAGACAGATTGGATCAGTTTGAAAATGCGAGATTATAGACTCTGTAGGGAAGAGTAATCATTTAAAATTGTGTGGTATTTCTCTAAATGGAAACTTCACTGTTATACTGCCTGTGTTCTTGCATGCCACAATATCATCCCCATTCAGCACACACCCGTGATGCATCACGTGCCCCATAGTTTGTGCTTTATGTGTCATGCTTCCTCATAGAATACAGAAACAGGTTTTCCCTGCTTAAAGGAGTTTATGTTTCAACTGTCATTCTATTCCTTTGACTAAGGACAGACAGCTCCATCCATGCCAGAAGTACTTTGTTTAGTATATCATCTCTCCAAGATACATTTTGAAAGGGTGCAACCTTAAATACGATGCTGTCGAGGAGAGTTATGGCTACGACATTTATTACTGCTACTTGCAAGAGCAAAGGGATAAAGCACAGGAAACATGCTGTAAAGATGGACAAGAAGTTCTAATGTACACTAGTATAGCTGCAGTCATTGATTTTTGTTAGTGGAAGATGCTGCCCAGAATGTATAAGCATACCATAGTCAGAATGCTCATGTGAGGTAGTTGCACTATTTGAAAGCCTTGTAAGGAAGAAAAGAAAAGGAACAAATCATTTTAACAGCTGTGGGAAGAATGGCCTTCCAGCAGTTACTGAACTGAGCTGGAAATGCGCAAAAAAATTGATCTCAAAAGTTTTGTGTGCAGTTATTGGCCTCTTTTTAATCCCAGCGCTCTAACTGCAGTAGCCACAGAAGTGGTATCTATGTTTTGGGATATCTGTGGTGGTTGTAATGTCTGCTATCCCACACAAAGCAGCAGACAGTTTCTCACAGAAGCTGCTAGCAGCAGAATACACTGTCTCCTTGGTATGTACAGCTTCTGCAGAGAAGAGGGATGGCAGGTGTCTTCTGCTCACTGCAGAAAGCTGCCTGCTGATACCACTGCAGTTGGCATGATGGGAGATATGGCACTGCAAGTTGAAACAACTGTCTGTATTACCCGTTTGTCTTCCCACCACTTGAAAAAAGAATTTGGAATAAATTAAAAATAACCGTCTGGAATTCTGTTATACTAGCTGGGGCTATTCTAGCATCCATGATGATGCAACTAACTTTCTAAAAATATGGATCTTGCAAGATAGCCCCTAATGTATAACTCTAGTAGATAGTGTTAGATATGAATTTCCCAATTTTCCAAAATTTAATATTAAGACTTGTCACCACTTCAACTTCATTTTTAAGTCCGCCCTTTGAGATTGTTACCGTACAACCATCTTCCATCAGCATCATGCAAATCCTGAATATCACTGTGAGCACTGGGAGACAATATGTAATTCCTTCCTTTGCTTAGGCTAGACAGAACTGAAGGTTGAATGAGAAATGCAGGTGCTACATGTGGATGGATTGCATGCAGACACAGTAAACTCTGACTCATCAAAGCTTACCAACACTAAACACTGGATGTTGTTGTATTATTTCTATAACGTTAAAGAAGTCTGTTATGTGCCAGTGTTGCCAAAGATTTCACCACTGATATGAGGAATAGTTAATTCCTTAACTCACTGTGTAAGAGCAACAAATGTGCCAGTCTGTTCCAGTTCATTCTTACACTCTGCAGTGCAACTATGCCTATCACAGTGAAAGCAGCTAGAATGGGATCATTATGGCTCTGGTCTGTCAATGCTGCTCCGTTCCCAGAAGCTGAGCTGCCTTTGATAATGATCTCTTATTTGCTGGGAGATCATAGAATACTGGCAGTTTGAAAAGTCACTCTGTGAGTGCTTTAGCTAGCTGCAGTGCTTATGTCTCATGCCTAGGATGTCCTTGCCCCTCTGTCTCTGTACTGGCAAAGGGCTAGAGCATGTCAGCCTCTTTCAGTATCCTGCCTCTCTTCAATTTCTTCTCCATTTCCCTTACTGGTCTCTCACCTGTCTTTTCTTCCACTGTACCGTAGGCGTCAGGAGATTCTAAATCATTTGATTATATGGAAAAATAAAAATAAAGAATTAAATAAATTAAAAAGGGGATTGTGTATAAGGCTGGTTTTGAGCAAATTACAGCTTTTTCAGTCATTTTCCAACCTCTAAATTATCTAACTGGCTGCTAGTATACTTCATTCTCCTTCATGGTGATTTCTCAGTGGTGCTTTGAAAAGAAATTTCAACTGTTGTTGTTTTAATTACCTATATGCAAATGCTTTCTAATAAATATTGATGCAAAAGAAAGCAAGCAAAGAAGATACATAACATACAGACTCAACGTGATCAAGGATAGGGCTTAAGCTCAACATTTACTGACCATAGTTCAGATTTAGTCATATAGGATGTTTCAGGTGCCAGGCATCTTCTGCCATCAGTGATGCAAGTGTTTTGCTTTGCACAGAACCCTTCCTTTCTTGCTGTAGTTTTTGTCCTGTGTAGCATGTGAGTTTAACTAAGCCTGATCTAGAGCTATAACTTTTTCTTTATGTAAACTTACTTTATGTAAGTTAGCTTACATACTACAGTGTTTCGTTTGAGTTTCACTGGGTGTTGTGGTGGTATCAATGCTGGTTAGCGTTAGAGTTTGGAGTTCATGTTTGAGATGCATACAGAAGACATGATCACAATTTTTTTAAACAGTTGCATTGATCTTTGGAAGCCTCATGTTCATGCAATTTAGGATTTGGACTAAAGTCCCTATGCTGTATCCGTAAGAACAAACATCTGCAATGTCTTTGGCTTCATCATATCAGACTATTGTGTGAAGTTGTGTGATGAGCAGCCTGTTCTGTGAAAATGGAGGGCCCATGTCAGCTTACTAGAGAGTATTACCAGAACTTTGGTTAATTGTGCAAAGCTATTTAACCTTATGAAGCTAGACTATGAAATAAGCAGATCTGGAAGAGACATAAAAGATGTTAAGAGTCTTATTTCCCAGTTGACATAAACTAGCTCACTTAGAAACAGAAAGCTGTCTTTGACCCTAGTACTCCACCATAACATGCTTAAATAACCGTTTCTCATTCAGTATGTGCATCATTCTTCCTTATCCAACCAAATTCATTGCTGCTAAGGAGCCTGAAGGGTGCCTGATTTTTATGGAATATTGACTTCTACTTTATGGAAGCGGGGCCTCCCGCTAGAATGTCTTAAGTTAGGTGCTCACACACAATGATTCAAAAAGCTTTGTCACTTTAGGAACTGTGTATCTGTTTGTTATGGAATGAAGTAGCAGAGAATATTGAAGGTTAGACAGAGGCATGCCAGTTGAGCTGTAATGTGTGAAGAAGCATGCAGTTCCTGCTTACAGAGGATTTATGCAATATCGTTCATCACTACACAGCTATTTTCATGGGTGTTAAAAATCTAACCATTATTTGAGATTAAGACAAAACAAACAAACAGGCTTAAAAACCCCAAGCAGTATGAATAGGTAGAAGCTTTAAAAAATGAATAGTTTTTGAAATGACTCAGTAAGTGCTATCAGGAGAACTCCGGAGTATTCACAGCATAAGAAGCAAACAGAAATTACTTGTATTCATAGGCACTGTTGCTGTGTAATTATCAAAAGGCTGAGTCAAAACTGAGCAAGTCTGTCAAAAATTCAGCATGTGTCAGGAAATATTTCCTAGCTAATAAATAACATGGCAAAAATCTTCCCCTAAAGAAATTACCAGCTCCTTTGCATATCTGAATGATATGTAATGGGAATAAGTGAATACAGAGTCAGCAATTGTGTGAGGAGAGAAGCCACATTGCTCCTTTAATTTTTGGCTGTGCCTGAGGTCAGAAGTCCCTTTGTTCTTTCTTTATGTCCCATTAGAGCAAACATAGTCTGCTGCTTTTCTCTTAAGGCTCTTCTTTTCCTGTCCAACTATTTTTTATCTTATAAAACAAAATAAAAATGTCTTGAGTTTCAAACTGTGACTGTGTTGGCTCATTATTATTATTTTCAACACTTGCATATTAATGACATGTTGCCTTATTCTAAATTGTAATACTTTTCAAAGGAAAAAGCCCTCTTTAAAGAAGCAGAGTAGTGGGGTTGTAATTTATTGTGTTAAAACTTCAAACAGTAATAGTTAATGTGCATGTTGTTAAAGTACTAACCGTGCATCAAGTATTTACAGTGTATAAGGCTGCTTGTATAATAACATGCTTTATTTATGAATGCTACCACAGTGTTGCATGATAGCGCTTTTCAGATATGGAAAAATTGACTCCTTTTGTTTTGCTTTTCAGCTTTCAAGCTCTTTGGGGCCAGTGTTATTGTTTGCTTAAAAGTTCTTACTGTTCCGTCAAATGCAGTGGAGAACTCATCCATTTGCTGTAGGTGCTTACAGCAGGAAAAAGCTAAATAACAACATCGAGTGCATGTGTGGTGTTATGTTTGTAAGCATGGTTCCTTCTGTGGAGTGTATGAATCAGAAAGGTTTCTTGGATCGCTGTTAACTTGTGACTGAGCTATAATAAATCCATGTCTGCTTCATGGCTGTCACTCTGTCGTTCACCATAACGATACGGAATTTCACAGTGACAGTAGGGGTAGCACCTGGATCTGCATGCAGCACAGACCTCAGCCCATTGCCACTGGAGGAAGGACTCTGAGTGGCTTTGGTATTCATGTATGGCTCTCTACTGGTAGATACTACCTTGTGTGAGAAAAGGCAATTATTACTTCATTAGGACCAGTAATAACAGTAGAGCTGGTGGCTTTTATTTGCTCTAGGACATTAAGTTGCTTTATGCTTTCCCAGTGGTTCATTTTATAGAAGGCAGTAAGAAAAGATTTTCATGACAAGGGTGTTTGAGTGACACACAAATCTTTTTCCTGTTTATGAATAGATTTCCCTAATTATTAAAACCCCACCATGTAAGATGCTTGGGGTAGTTATTTGATTATGAGGCATATGTTTTCACATGAGACAATGCAGTAAGCGTGCATTTGTGAAGGGGGTCATATGATTCAGCATCCCCAAACATGTTGGCTTGTGCAGCAAGGGACACTGCTAAGCTTACTTCTATGAGATAAGCATTTTATGACTTTTTTCAGTGCCCTGGCCTGAAACCGTAAGTGATCATAATTTTTGCAAGTAGTAGAACAAAATTTAATGTGGAAGCCCTGTATGGGGGGAAGGTGCTTTTGCTTTCACAAAATGCATTTGTCTTTCTGACACCCATTCTTTCACTGATTTCAATTTCTTACTCACATACCCAGAAGCACTAAGACATGTGGCCAAGTTATGGGGCTGGGATTACTTACAGTGAGAGGAAGGCTAAAAGATGACAGCTATTAATTCCTCATCACATCTGCTGTTTTTTCTTGATTGGTGATCACGTGGTGTTTTTTGACTGTACCTTTTGTACTCTCTAGGAGTTGACAGTGATTGCAATCTTAGCCTTTTCATTCAGTATCATCTCTGTAAGTCAGTAGGCAACATTGCTGATTTCCCCACTGTCCTTCTGCCATCTTGTCTGGGTGGTTTATAGCTGTAATCCTGATCTTTATCTTCCTGTCACCTTCTCTTAATGATTTAATTTTGCAAACCCAGACCTCCTTAGAAACTGCATATAGAAGTGCTATTGATAATTGATGTATTTGGGGGTGCCCATGAACATGTGACAGTTCTTATTCCTTCTTTGTCTGTTTTTCTTGGTGCTTCCGCAAAACATACATATCCATTCATATCTCATTCAGACTATTCTTTGTAGTCCTATTATAGATCTGTGCACATTTAATCCATTGTTGGGATTAAAAAATATCCTTTGTTTAAGTACAGGTGAGTTCTATAATCCATTTGAATTCTCTAGTCCTTGAGAAAAAGAGATATATTCTAAAAGCTGTGGATATATGCTCTGTTTTGTTTTATTGCAGCCTGAGGAGTCACTACAGTGTTCCTCTTCTCCTCTGTCCTCTCTTCAGTTAGAAAATACAACTTTAACTGGGTGGAGCATCCAATAAACTGATGAGTCCATGTTGCCTTATGACAGGCACTGCACTTGAAGAAATTCGTATGTTGTGCGCCATGTTTATCTTTTCTGTCCTTTTAGTAATTGGAATCTTTGTCTGAAAGATAGGACATTTATGCTTATTGTGAACTAAGGAAAAAATAGAAGATACTGATTTCATTAGCTTATATTGTGATTAAATTGTTTAAGAGACAGAGGAAGGGTGCTCGTATGTTGCGTACATAATAAGCAGAGTAGATAATGTATTATATGGGACAGCTAACTTGTAGGAGGTTGGAGTATGTTTATTTTACTTAGAGGCACGATCAGTGCTAGAAATGTGAGTTGTAATACCTATTCTGCAATAATATATAATCTTTAGAGAGTAGCTGGCTCGGTCATCTGTTTTTTGGCTTTGGCTTTTGTTGGGGTTGTGGATGTTCTGTTTCTTTGATCAGTTTGTGTTAGCTGTGTCGTTGACTGTTTTCCTAAGGGAATTTGATGATGTTGAAGTTGAAACTAATTAAGTTGCTGATTAAATAATAAAAAAAGGAGGTGGGTGGGTGTTTAATTTGAAGCTGTGTTCCATTGTATAGAGGATTTTTATAGAGGATTTTTATTTGTTCTTAGTATATGTGAGTGATAGTAGATTTTGTTGCCTTTCTATTTATGGAACCTTGTATATTATGATTAGCCTTTACTTTTCCAGGGCTAAGATCACGGATAGCAAGTGATGAAGCAACCTTTCTTTTATTAGAGGTCAGGTAGGGGAAAGGTCTTTCATTTCCTTTCCCAAACTCTTGGTATTTGCCAAACAATACAGAGGTGATTGAAAGTGGTGTCTTAAAACTAAAATAAAATGGTAAAATATATTCTTAATGCTTTTACTAGCCCTTTCTTCTTTTTACCAGGAGAAGGGGTGGCTCAGTGATATGACATTTCCCTTCTGGGGCTATTTTTGCATTATAACTAAGGTCATAACTTCTTAAAACCTACATAGCTGAAGCTAGTTGCTAATTCTCACTGTATTAATTTTCATTCTGAATTTGAGACATTGTAAGACTTTGTTTTACAAAAGTATCGAGCACATATAATTTCTGTGAAAGTTTCTAAATCTAGAACTTGTGATATTTAATACAGAACAGGCACTTTTGTTAATGGAACAGCCTAGGTTGGAAGGGACCTCAGAAGATCATGGAAAAGGGAGCCTGTCTGAAATTATACAGCATCCTGTCTAGTCGCATCTTGTTGAGTCGTGACAAAAGTGGGTTTATTAAAAGGTAATGACACAATGGCAAAGCAGATTTTTTTTTTACTATTTAATTTTAGACTTCAGACAGTATTTTCCTCTAGATTACAACCTTTGAAAAGAGTAGTTCATTTTGCACTGAAGCTAAGATAACCACCTTCTGTTTCTGCAAAGCCAAAGAATGACAAAATGAATAGGTCTTTTTTAAGGTATTATATTTTAGGGGTTTGATAAAAGATAACAAGAAGTCTGTCTTCAATAAGTTACTTATAGTCTGGTTTATATAATTTGAATCAAGTCATCTTTCTCGTATGTCTTTATTTTAGATTTTCAATTTTTCTGTTGCCTTCCTAAAAAGTAGTGGAGTATCTCTCAGCCATTATTTTTTGTCCATGAAGGATTTGAAGGTGAATGATGCATCCACTGGTTTAGATAACATTTTCATGCTGCCTAAATCTGAGAATGATAGGGGTCTAAACTAATAATCATAGTGTCAGACTTGAGTGTGAGCGGGGAAAAGTATGAACTGAGTTAATGCATAAGGATGGCTCTCTGACTTGTGGTTGCCAGTTAGCAGGGAAAGCAGTGATTTTTAACAATGTGTGACATTACAGAGATGATCTTTTTGACTTGGCAGAAGCTTATAAGGTTATTCCTATCATCTTTGTTAGTATTCTTGTTCCTTTTTCCATCACCCTCTTTAGGTAATGAAAGATAATGCTAAACTTATTCAAGTGTTTTATTTACAAAACACCCATTCAGGCTGTAATCTCCCACCTCTGTAGTTCTGTGCAGAGTGAAGTCGATCGCTTTCTCGGGACAAGTGATACTAGCTCGAGTGTTTAGAATTGTACAGGGGAGGTTGCTCAGAGAGGTTGTGAATGCTCCATCCCTGGCAGTGTTCAAGGCCAGGTTGGACAAAGCCTTGGGTGGCATGGTTTTGTGTGAGGTGTCCCTGCTTATGGAAGGGGGGGTTGGAACTAGATGATCTTAAGGTCCTTTCCAACCCTAACTATTCTATGGTTTTATGATTCTATACATATCTGTAGGGCAAGAATAAAAAAATTGTATTGTTCTACTTCTGTAAATTCTTCATGCACATAAACGTGAGACACCTGCTTGTGTTCCTATTCATATTTGCAATGTGACCAGTAATAATGTGACTTAAATCAACCTCCATAAAACTAAAAAGAAAGAACAAAATCATTATTGTACTATCAATTTTTAAATGCTCTAAGAACATGCATTGTCAGTGGAAAGGATAGGAGTAGGCAGTTAAAATCTAGGTCTGCTCTGGCTTTTTTATGTAGCACTGAGTAGGGATGGACAAGAAAAAGACGTTCATGATCCTTAGGGGCTGCCTATCCATAGCTCTGCCTGCCTCTCAGCACAATCCCCCCGTTTCTTTTGCTTTTTGAATAGCATCACACAGAACTGGTTTACAAGTATTTTCTGTCCTAGAAGGACTTTTCTCCTCTCTCCTCTCCTTATGTAGTGTCATGCTGGAGTATCCTGTCTGAGCTGGGTATGACCAGCTCATTTAAGCTGGAATTGATCCCTCAATACATCTATATACTGCTCTGAAGATTGTAATTTTTGGGGGGGAAATTATGTTTCATTTCTTTCCCAGAGCTGTATTTCAGCATTAAATACTGGGCACGTGACAGATTACAGGACAGCAAAATAGGCTTTTAAAAAAAGCCTTAAATCTTCCCATGTTTTAAAATGTTTGAGAGGAAAAAATGTAGTGACTCTTCAGGAGCGATGTTTCAGGTGTGACTTCCTAAAAATCTTCATCCCCAAATGAAGTTAGATGCAAAAAAGTAAAACAAACCCAAAGGAGAATGAAGGTGTATTCTGAATTGTTCATTTTTCACTCTGTATGGTGTTCAAGTGTTCTGTTAAAGATGTTTTGGGAAGTGAGAGGAACAGCCTGAGCCTGTAGATTCTCTTGAGAATGGAACTGAGAGAGAGGATCTGATCATGGCATGAAGGGTTCTGTGGTAATAATGCTTTTAAAAGAGGGATAAATTCCAGTTAAGGTGGTGGACTTGGTCTTCAATATCCATTTCTCTGCTCACATTTCAGACTAAGGCTGATGATAGACCAGGTACATCAGTATGCCTTGACACTTTCCATACTATGGAAAATCAGAGTATTTTCTTTCTAGAGAATTCATGGTCACAAGGTCTGTGGGGGCAAGAACTTCCTGTGTTTGCACACCGCTTATCAAACATGATGGTAAGGCCCATAGGCATAATCGTGCCACAAGTCTTTGTACCATGAGGAGGAAAAATGTGGAATTCTTGCTATTTTGATTGCAAATAAGTTTTTGTTTGCACAGTATGACTGATATTTGCACTGTGCAGGTAAGCCAGCCACTCGCTTCTAGGATTCAGTGGGACTTTTTTTCCACTTCTTGGTTACTGTATGGTTTTCTTCAACTTGCAAATGTGTGTCATTATTTTTTATTGCCTACCATTTTCAGAGAGATTAATTCGTACTCACCTCTTCCCCTTCCTTGTAGTCATCTTGCTAAACACCGTGACATCTGCTGTCTGACTGTGGCATTGCAATGCTTCAGTGTGTGCTGCTGAAAAATGCAAGCACTTGCTGCAATTACATAGCTGATTTTCAAATGGAGCACCCTTTTAGTTGAAACTCATTTATTTTCTTGGAAGCAGTTAGAACTACAACATTGGGATGTGTAATTTCAGTCGATCTAAGTTAAAGAATTTCTCTGAAGTGCTGAAAGTTAGAGTATATCTAATTCCTTTCATTGCCACCCTTGAGAAAATAACTGCTTGGAATTGTAGATTTGAGGAAAACAAGTGTTGATGTTAAATAAGTAATTTATCTTTTCCTCCTTTGCCTGCTGTAAGAGCAAAAGCAGGAAAGTGCCCCAAATAAGGTACGTTTATCAAGCACCTAATTAGCTGAGCTCTTACACTTCGACATAAGACAGGTTGTGGATGGGATGTTAAAAGAGGAGTCCTTTTATAGCCTAATTTTTAGATGAAGAAAAAACTTGCATTTGATCACAGCTGTTGGTTTTCCTGATGGTGTCACAGCCTGTGAATTGCTCCTCATAGCGTTTTTTCACTGGCGTTTTTTCAGTACACATCACATTTAGTGTGGTTTCGGCTTTTCCTGCAGCTTGACCTGGTACAACTTTGTGTTACCAAATATTGATGTCCACCAGGAGTAGATTTGCAGAGTGAAATAGTTGATGCTGAGAACCTGTTACACAGGCTGCATTCATTGAAGGGTTTTACAGTAGGCTAAGTTAGAGTCTTGTCCCAGCAGCTGAGCATCTGTAGCATCCTTTAGCATCCACTCCAGAGTGCATGGTTTTGTTTCATCCTATGGGTATCCAGTTTGTGCCCCATCAAACTCCTCATATATGTAGCTTAGCGTAGGGGAGCAGGAATGCTTGGAGACGTTGTGTCAAAAGGGATAAAGGCATTCCTTCTGTTGAAGAAAAATGCTGATGTAAACCCAGTCATTGAGCTGAAACTGCCTGATTCCCTGCTTTTTTGCACATTGATTCAACAGAAGGAATGGAGATTGAATTTCTGGGACATACGTTGTGGTAGCTGTAAGGTTTCAATTGATAATGTTATTTCTATTAGCATGCTGATTGAATGTTTTTCCCCATAAACTTTTGAATTTTTATACCTCAACTCACACAGTGAAGCAATTTTAGATGCTCTTATCCAAAATCTCTTAACATCACAGATGGCACTAAAAACTAAACAGAAAACCCAGCATGTCATTCTGAAGAAAAAAAAAACAACCCTACAAACGAAAACACGAAATGTGTGGATCTGATTCATTAATCTTTGTTAGTGGCACTTAGACAATATTATTGAGCTACTCTGGTAAAATATTAATAAGGACTGAGGTATTGCTTAGATGCAGTTATCATTGCAGTAAGGCGTTTTAGATGCTTCTCCTAACTTCATCATTGACTTTCTGTGTAACCAATTTTTCTTAAATTCTTAATTTGTTTTACTTTAAAGACTCAAGGACTCCTGAGGACATGTAAATATCTAACATTTAATTTACAGATCCTGATATCTTAATAGCAGGCTGTGTTACAGGTATATTAGAAATGCTACAAAGAAGTTGAGACCTTTAAATTAAGGCTGTCTCTATTTGTCAGCATGACTTTAAGTATTAGAAGATTGACACAGAGTGTTTGATCATATCATTGAATGCAACTTTGAAGATGACAAAAAATTGCCTCAACATGTATTGCACATTCAGCATTACGTCTTAAGTGTTTTTGGAGACTAGAAAAACATGATTCGACTTGTAAAGTTCTGTTTTGCTTCATACTATTGGTTTATAATATTAATCTGGGAAGGTCTTAACATAGATTCTTATTTCCATGTGAATATTTGGTAAGGTCTTTTCAGCAGTTAAAGTATTAAAGGACCTCTACATTGATCAGTACAGACTGTTCCAAGCATCTGTTTATTAAAGTCTATAAACATTTTGTCACCACAATGTCTGTTTGCAATGTTCCAGACCCAGGTAATGTGTATCTGCCTGAATCGGACTCAAAAATTCCAAGAGCTGCATGGTAAACGCCTGAGTTTGTGATCATTGCCCAGTATGGGTTTGAACTCTCTTCCAACAGATACGTGCATTTTCAGTTATGCCTACAAAGGTGATGCTACAGTTTTTTACCCCTACAGTTTTTTTCAGGAGCCATGAGAAGGTGGCATTTTATGTCAAGTTCAGTCCTTGAAGTTCTAATATGACTTAAAATTTCATTAAAAAAAAAATAAAAGGAAAGGTTCCAGGTTTTCAAAGTTGGAAGTCTAATTTGAGATCGAGACACTTAAAGCTTTCCAATCTGAAGGTACGATTTAAAAAAATGAGAAGAAGAGCAGCCCCTTCTTTCTCCTCTCTAGCTGGTGTGGCCTCTTTTACCAGTTCTGTGACAGCAGGTTGTCAGGCTGCTAATGCTTGTTGTTAAAATGGCCACTTAGGCAGAAAAGACTTACTTATTATTGTAGTTTAAGGGGCATTTTACAGGAACACTTATTTTCTGCAGAATACTTTTCACACAACTACACGTTTTTATAGTCTTCAGCCCTACTGTCAAATTATCTAAAGTTTCAATTTCTTCTTTAAAATGGTACTTACTGTCCCTTTCAATATATTTCACTGTTTCTCTCTTTGAAAATCAGTTTGTATAAGCCCTTACCTGTGGAGATGAAATATAATTTTAAATGCAGCTGTAACAATCAATATTAACAGGTTTCTTTAATCTATTCCCAAGTCTATTTTAAAAGTATTCTAAGTACTGTATGTGAGCTAGAAACAAATACATTTCACAAGTTTTCAAATCTGGAATATTACTCCATTTTCTGACACAATGCTGAAACAGTACATAAACTTGACAAAGTACAATTAGCATCCATATGTAGCATTTTGTCAAGTTGAAACCTTTCAGGAATAAACAAACTTTCTTTTAAACATTATATCATTTTAGAGAAATGGAATCCAATGAAGATGTTTTTGTTTGGCACCAGCAAAATACAGAGTCAATGCTATGCACTTTGGAGCTAATGCATATTACTAAAACTCTTCACATATTTTTTCTGCTTTCACGAGGTATGTCTTAGGTTAGGTTAAGAGATAAGAAATATAGTTATGGTCAAAGAATCCACCACTTAGGTTGTAATTTAACCTGTAATTACAAAATCATATCTAAATATCAGCAAATGTAAGCTCACACTATTCTTAAGACTGTACAAGGCATTCTCAGCATATTACAGAAGATGTATAGCCTTGCATTACTTCATAGGTCTGTCCCTCATCTCCAGCTTTGTCATTATTAACACATTCAAACATGCATCTGAGCTGTTTTCACCTGATGTACCATAGCACCTTCTAGTAAGTGGAACACATTGTAAGATTATTTTAATAGCATGGTATAAAACATATAGTCACTACAAGGTATGCCTTGATATTTCCATAAAACAAGGCAGACATAATAAGCCTTGTATGGCTTTGAGCAACCTGGTCTAGTGGAAGGTATCTCTGCCCCTGGCAGGAGGGTTGGAACTAGATGATCTTTAAGGTCCCTTCCAAACCAAACCATTTTAGGATTCTGTGGTTATATACATCTGACACTTTTTGGTCCACTAAGGAAAAGTAATTGAAAAATTAACTTCAGAACTTTCAAGACCAAATTGTAAGTTGCCTGGGTAATACATGCAATACATATTTTTCCCAAGCAATTAGTGGTGAAAAAATTCCTCTGATTTTCTATTAACTTGTGTATCCTATGTTAAGATTAGTACAATAAACTGCAATGATTATTGAAGTTCTAACAGTTTCATTTGAGCCTGCTATCTGAATTTTCAAATGTTCTTAATACGGTTTCATTATTGTATTGGAAATAAAGGATTTTCAGCTGTGCAATAACATGTAATCTTTGCAAGTATTTTATATATCTATAGCTAGCAATTCTCAGCAGCCAGCCCCACCCCCCACCAGAAAAAACAGACACCCAAGGCCTTTTTAACCTTCTTTTAAATTCCTTTCATCAATTGAAGAAGTAGTTAATATAATCTTGGCAATAAACAAAACTTGTCCTATCAACATGTATCCTTATAGCTCTGGGTGAATTTTGGAAAAACAATATTATGTAATTTGTTGTCAAAATCAACCAATTTGTATCTACCCCGCTGTAGCTAATAATGCTGTGGTACATTTTTGATAATACTATGGACTACTTTTGTTGCCCTTCAAGTAACTGCATTGTTATGTCCTATATTTTTGTATCTCCTAGCAATGAAAAAAAAGTTTTAAAAAGTTATATTTTTAGAAGTGTGCTAGAATTGTTTTCACAATCATTACATTTTCATGCTGTCTTAGTGACTGTTCCCCATGAGCAACTGAGAAAATTCTTTCACATAAAATGCAGTGATCTATAGTGATTTTTGCTATCTGTTGCAATACATCGAATCATAGAATCATAGACTAGTTAGGGCTGGAAAGGACCTTAAGATCATCTAGCTCTGTCTGGTTGGTAAAACATTGGTTTTGGGGTCAGTATCATGATCCCAGCCTTTGTACTGGTGTGATTTTTAATTTATGATCATTGTATCTGCTGTGTACCTACAGTTCACATGGCCTTGTAGATTCTAAACATCGTGCCCCATATGGTTATGATAAAAGATAATGCTTGTTATCTTTTAATAAGAACAGGCTAGGCCATCTGTAGATAACAAAGCAGGTGTTATAGCAATGACATTTATATGCTAAAGGCATTGCCTCCAGACAGTGTATCTTGATCTGCAGGACAGGAGGTGGAGAATGGCCCTGTAGAGCAAACCAGCTTGTTGCATAGCATGCTTTGCCTAGGTCCTAATACATTGTTATTTTTCTTTATATAATTCAGAAAAAGTGCCACCATTCACCCAAGTCATGACATGGTGCAAAGGGGTATATATATTATGTGTCTTGAGGCATTGCATGATGGCAGCAAACCTGCTCAGGCAGTGCTGGGGGATCATTATTAGTGCGTAGGGCACAATATCATCCATGCTGTCTGTAGGCAGTGGTCCCTGTAGTAAATCTTCTTCAAAACTTCCCAAATTTGTGTCAGAAAGACCTAACTGGCTTACCCTGAGAAGCCCAGGAGCCAAGAGATCTGTGGAGAGCTATATCAGATCACAGATCTGGAACAAGGAAGGGAGCAAAATCATGGAACAGTATTGGTAATAATGTGGGTATTTTAACTATAGCTTCATTGGTTAAACTTTTCTTTAAAATATATTTTAAATGTGTTATTCTGGCTTTGATGTTAGTTGAAGTTATATTTATATATGTGTGTTTGTATAAGGATCTTTTGGTTTTAAGCTATTATTAAGATGTAATATGCAGAAGTGTTGCAGAAGTAGGTCTTCCTTATAGACAGCTCAAATATCTTTCAGAATTCCTTTAAGGTGTGCGTATTCATAGTATGACTTCCAGTCATTCCGACTTGATTGTCTCACTCTGGTGAAGTACTTCTATCCTGTTGATAACAGTCTCAGGCTAGAGAGTGAGTGACTCCACCTTAATTCTTCTGAGACTTCTACCCAGTCTTTTTCTTACTCTCAGAAGACTCACTGTTGGAGTTGCTAGAAGTTAGCTTTACTTCTCTGGATTTATATTAATGATTGGTAGTACAACGCAGAGCCAAATTGTGTTAAAAGATACCAGGAGAGAGAAGCAGAATTAGGAGAGACAGTAAGAGGTGTTCTTCCACTCTTCCCCTCCCCTCATCTCAGACATCAGCCAGTGCAAATGCACATGTGTTATATGATGTGTCCACTGCACAGTCCTCTATATCCTTTGATCCTCCTTCTCTTCATTTTCCTCTTTTGCTTTGTTAGAAAAGATCTGGCAATCTCCCCTCTTCCGTGAAAATGATGAATTATAATCAAATTTAAAGTGGAAGTTTTAATTATGTGCATTTGAATAAGGTACTCTTTTCAGTATATTCATTTTCATTCCAAGGGACTTGCTAAATATTTTATATTTATTATTTCTGTACCCTCATCTAATTGCAGAATTAAAGCAACTTCAGAGAACAGTAATGATGATAATGAGATCAGTAAGAGATTACAAAGACTGAAGTTCTAATGCAAAGAGACAATCAAATGTTCAGTGAAAATCATTACAATTTGAGGAAATGGAGAGAACATAGAAACCCTTAGCCCACTGCCCTTTTTTTGTAGGCAGACCACCTTCTCTTAGATCCTAGTTTTAAAATGAAGAGTAAAGAGCTATCCAAATTACAGCTTGTTTTCGAAGAACAGAGTTCAGCCTGCTTTGTGCCGAGGATTGGGCTAGATGACCTCCAGAGGTCCCTTCCAACCTAAACTATTCTGTCATTCTATTGAAATGCTAACTCCTCCCATGGAAAACTTGAATTTTTTGTAAGTGCTTTTGCCAGGGTCTCTTCTTGAGGCTATTTTCTACAGCTTTGTTCAGCTTTAATAACACCTTTCATGCTCCTTTTGTAATTGCATTAAACTTGCATGCCATTCTTGTCAAATACCCACATTAATCTCTGTATTGCCAAATAAGAACCCATTAGAAATCTGTGTTTACAAATTCCAGTTTATCACGCCCTTTTCCGGTGCTCCAGTCACAGAATCAACCATGTTGGAAAAGACCTAAGATCATCAAGTTCAATCATTCCCCAGCACTGCCAAGGCCACCACCAACCCATGTCACTGAGGGCCTCTTCTACATGGTGTGTGACCACTTCCAGGGGTGGTGGCTCCAGCACTGCCCTGAGCAGCCTGTTCCAATGCCAGAGCACCCTTTGGGGAAGGAGTTGTTCCTCATCTCCATCTAAACCCCTCCTGGTGCAGTTTGAGGCCATTTCCTCTTGTCCTTGGGAGCACAGACCAGCCTCCTCCTAGCTCCATCGTTCTGTCAGGCAGTTGTAGAGAGTGATAAGATCCCCCTTGAGCCTTCTATTCTCCAGACTAAACACCCGCAGGTCCCTCAGCCCTTCCACATCACACTTCTGCTCCAAGCTCTGCACCAGCTCTGTTTCCCTTCTCTGGCCCTGCTCCAGCACCTCAATGTCTCAGTGAGGGGCCCAAAACTGAGCAAAGGATTTGAGGTGCAGTCTTACCAGTGCCGAGTATTTCAGTGCTTAAAATGACATGTAGGCTTACAAAGGAACAGCTGCACTTCAAAGAACCTTTCTCAACTGCTGTCCAACCCTAATTTCCAAAGACATTTCCTTGCTTAGCTGTAGAGCTTTCCTGCAGGTGGACATTTTTGAATACCTTAGGTAGTACCTCAGCAAGTCTAGCTCACTCCTGTGCTTGATTGGGATCCAAAACCTTGATGTTCTTTTCCCCATTTCCCTAAAAGGCTTGCCCCTGCAGACATTTACAGTCTTGAACACTGACAGGGACTGTACAAATTGCAGCTGTGGCTGTTGTGTTCTTTCAGACATTTGCTTCTCGTTCCCTTTACATGATGATGCGTGGCAGTAAACCCCACAGTGAAGGTTCAGGTGTGTAGGAACAGGTCTCACTTTTCACACAAAAGAATAGTCCTATGTGAAATAACCTAAATCCACTGCTGCCTTTCCTACGAAAAGTGAATAGCACCACATTATTTTGCAAAAGGTTTGTTTGTCAAGGGAGAAGGAGTATGGGGGTAGCACCTTTCCCATCAACTTGCATAGAACCCACTCAGCCCTGTGAAAGCCTGGGAAACTGATAGTCCTTGTAGCCTGTCTGGATGGCATTATATTTAAGAAGAAATTAATTCTTAACCTTGAGACAGAAGGATTTCAATAGGAGATTTACTGAAAAAGTTGCTTGCAGCTCATGGTGCTATTTAATGTTCTGGAGTAGCAAAGAATTACTGAGAATGAATAATGTGCTTGCTAAGGTAGCACATCATCACAATGAAGAAATTGTCTTCTGCTTTGCACCATGGTGGCCATATATATATTATGCTGGTTTACTACTTGCTGATTCCTTGATTATTCAAATACAAAATTCCCAGCAATTCTTGGAATTTTCATTACATTGTTTATTTTTTGCATAAATTTGCTAGAAATATTTGTGGGTTTGGCAATATTTAAAGTGGTATGTAGGGGTGAGCTGATAACTTTGATGCTTATGTAAAAAATTCTCTCGTCCCTTAATTATGAGAGACTTAGTCCTTGTTTTTTTGTGAATTAATGCAGGTTGAATTTACCTTAGGGAAGCCATATTGATTTATGCGAGCTAAAATTTTAACCTGGGATTCCCTGTGTATATAATTGTTTACATGCATTATTATTCATGCATAGTGAAGTAGATGCTGGAATTTTTGAGGATTTAAATTGAGTGGCCACTATGTGTTTTATAAGTGGGTGCCACACAGTAGAATTGTGGGATTGAGTTTGGAAGGGACTTCTGGAGTTCATCTGGTTCAACCCCCTCCTCAAAGCAAGATCAGCTAAAGCCAAGTTGCTCAGGCCAATGTCCAGTTGGGTTTTGAATGTCTCCAAGTGTGAATGCTCTAAAGCCTCTCTGGCTGTATCCTTGCACTGGCAAGCCCAGACCTGGACATAGCACTCTAGATGTGTCTTACCAGTGATGAGTTGAAGGCGAAGGATCCCAAGGAGAGCTCCATGCATTTCTGCTGCTCTCACATAGAAGGCTATTTCTTCTCCTTGTCTTCTTGGCTAGGCCTTCCTAAAAAACCTGAATGTATCAATTACCTGATTGCTGTAGACAGGTATTCCTTGTCGACATCATTCAGCATCCTTTGATTGCCAGCCATTCCACTCTTCTCTTACTTGTTGGAGGGTTTTCATTTCCCTCCTTATTACTCACAATTTAATTCCTTACCAGTTGGAGCCCACCCTATTGGAAACAACACTTTTGCCCCATGTGGTCAGATGGATCCTGTCTCTTGTTAGCAGTCCTCCATTTTCAGAGAGGGTCCCATGGTTGTAAAATCAAAGTATCTCTTCACAGTACCAGCTGTGCAACTGTCCTGGTTTTGGCTGGGGTAGACTTAATTATTTTTTTATTACTAGCTGGTACAGTGCTGTGTTTTGGCTTTAGTCTGAGAGCAGAGCTGATAACACACAATGTTTTAGTTATTGCTCAGTTGTGCTTACCCTGATCAAGGACTTTACAGTTTCTCAAGCTCTGCTAGTGAGGAGGGGCACATGAAGCCAGGAGGAAGCAGACCTGACCCAAACTAGCCAAAGGGGCATTCCATACCACAGCATGTCATGGCCGGTATATAAACTGAGTGGGAGTTATCCAGAAGAGCCAGATCACTGCTCCGATCAGGCTGGGTATCAGTTTGCTGGTAGTGAGCAGTTACACTGTGCATCACTTGTGGTTATTGCTTTTTCCCTTTCCCCTTTTAGTTTTATATTTTCTCCCCTTGTTTTTTCCCTTATGATTATAAGTAGTATTATATTATGCTTCAGTTATTAAACTGTTCATACCTCAACAGCCACAAGCCATTGCTGTCAGGGAGGGAGGGGGCGGTGAGCGAGTGGCTGCATGGTACTTATTTACGGGCTGGCTTTAAACCACAACAACAACCAGTTTTTTGACCCACAGGATCTATCCACTCATCCTCAGCTCATTCCTCCTCACTGCAGGATTGAGGAGAGAGCCACCTGGGCCCATTTCTTTCTCTTTTATTTTTTAATGTAATACAAGTATTTCATAAAGAGCAATTTGCAAGTACGATGCTAACTTCTGTTTCCATCTGACAAGTAGCTGCTGTAAGCATGTTACAAATCCCTATGTAAAACTAACTTACAGTGTGAGATGCAGGCAGTAAAATAAAGGGTTTCTTTTTCTTTTTTTTTTCTTTTTTTTTAATATGATAAGACTTTGCTTCATAGAGGGACATAGATTCATAAATTCTTTTGTCAAGGAGAAACACTTCAAGCAGTAATTGTTTTCTCCTGGGCAAAACTTTCTTATGAATCTTTAAAAAACTTCCTTGTTAAAGCAGCTTTGTACAAAGAGGATTTTAATGAAGGTAAACATTGCTTTTGAATAAGCATATGAGAACTTTGGCTGCAAAGCAAAATGTTAGCATCAAAGTTCCTGAGAGGTATTGTGTATGTTGCAAGTAGCGCTTTACTTCTGATTTAAAGACCATTTTGTTTTCTATGTGATTGCATGCACACAATAACTAAGAAAGAGATTTAATAAATAAAGCCCATGACTCTTCAGTACTTGATTATGAAGGAAAAAGATGCCCTGGCGTAGAGTTGTTGGACTTCTGTCATACGCAAACTGTATCAGGCTCTGTTTTATTTTCTTTGAACTGTGCTGAGTCCTGAGATAAACTGGGGAATCAGCAAGTACTGATGCTATGTACCCCTATAGGTGAGGGGATAGAGTAACGCAGAGTTTGGAGAGCTCACTGAAAAATGAGGTCAGTAGCTGCTTTGAAAATAGATATCACTCTTGGGTTGTAAATGGAATATGAGTAACAGACAAGATTGATCTTTCTGTTATGATTGTGTTTTGTTGCTGTTATCTCTTCTCAACCGGTAGATTTATTTTTTCCCCTCATATTCACAGTGACATTTTAGGGGAGGCTTAGGAAAATATTTGTATCCTGTTCATCTTAAATTGCATTATTCTTTGAAAATAATTTTTAAAGTTTCAGGCTTTCCATATTTTTGAGCAGTCTAGGCTTGAAAGTAAAAAGGAATGTCATTAAAAAGGCATCTATATATATATATTTGTACATACATATAGAGGAATAGGTAGGAGTGAAAATGGAAAAATGTGAAAGCAAATTATTTATTAACTTTTGTCCTTCTATGACTGTGCTACTACAGGTTAGATCCCCATTCATAGAATCATGGAATCATTTAGGTTGGAAAAGATCTTTAAGATCATTGGGTCCAACCATTAACCTAGCACTGCCAAGTCCACACTAAACCATGTTCCCCATTCCTGTGCTGGTGTTGCTTACATCTGGAACCTTCTAGAAAACTTTGATTTCCAGATATTTCTGTGAACCACAGCATGTACTGAGTGAAAATATAAAAGAAGGTGTCAGTCCTGTGTGCCCTCAGAGCAGCTAGCACACAGTTCCAGGGAAGAATTCATTTGGGTTTAAGTAAGCCAACTTACTGGCTATTTTCTCTCTTATAGATAGGACTGTCTTTTTGTAACTAGTTGGGGAAGAGTAAATTTGGTGGCATTTGGAAACAGCTGTAATCTGTTCCTTTAAAGTGGATTTACAGAACTTCTGAGGTGGGTGCTGAGTCCACGTTCACTCCACATCCTTCTTTAAAGTCATGATACAATGGGATTAAGAAGTCTTAATTTGGGGGGAAGATCTCCAGTGCCAAGAAAAGTTGGAATTTTGGAGCACAGTGAGCCTCAGATTTGTTTCTGAAGCATGTTTTGCCATGTGGGAGAAGAAGTTGTTGAGAGAGGAGATGACATTTTCCTTCAAGATTCTATTTCTGTTCTAAAAACTTGAGAAGTGGAGTATATGAACACAGCTATGTTTTTTAAACAAAGATTTACCATTTACTTTTTCCATCTTTTATTTCATAATGTCTTTATTCCACACCCTGCCTTTATGGTACCAAACTTTTCTCTAATATGACAAAAAAATCTGTCACATGACAACCAACTTTCATAATTGGAAGACTGCAAAGTTGGAAGATAAAAAGCTGACTATCAAGCAGTAAACTCATTGTAACCCCACATTATCAACATTTTAAAGAAAAACAGAAAAATACTGGCTAACACACTCTTTTTTTCTTTAGGTTATTTATATTTTGAGTCTGGCAACAAACCTGTGAAAAATCTCTTGTAAGGGACGGATGCTACATTGACACAGAGCCAAGGGAAAAGCTTTACAGTAGAAATTGTTCATTGACTCTGTGACTACAAGTGTGGAAAAGCAGAGAGAATTAGATAACATTAATTCAAGAAACACAGCAAAGCCAAGGCACGGAATTGATGTATAAACAGCTTTAACTGTATACATTAATCTTGGTGGCTCTGAAAACAAATGAAAGATTACTGGGATAAGATTATCTGTAACAAATGCAAGGAAATGTATGAAGCAGTTGGAAAAGCTTTTTATAGTAGAACTGTTGAGTCTAGTTAATTGTGTTTGATTTTTGTTTTCATAATTACTTCCATTGTTCCACTGAACTCCTGCTGAATGTCTGACATCATCGAGCTGTCGTGTCCTAATTAAAAAAATAAATTAATAGAAACCAAATACCAACATGATTAGTGTTGCGTTACATGCTTTAATATATGTCCTGATCCTACTGGTTGAGAGCTACTCCATACTTAGCTGAGAAGATAATCTTCGATTTAAAACAAAAAAGCCACTATGATAAGGTAGTATGGTTAAGGGAAGCATTTGACCGTATGTGATGGTAACAAAAGTAATTCTGTTTACTGTTGCCATGTGGTAAGAAGGTCAGGAGTAAGCAATGAGAAACCCAATTTATGTTAATTCCCACTGTGACCCCTCACGCAGGCACTGTCCAAGTTAGTAGCATTTTATAGCTCTGTTAGAAGTAGTCAAGGATGAGCTGGCCTGAGATTGCTGTATTCATGTCTGGTGATCTGTACATGTGCAGTAGGTTTTATAAATCTTGAACTGGGTTTATTGTGGAAGTGTAAATCATCTGACTTACAGCAAGGCATACATGTGTGATGTACATGCAGCTGTTTTTGTGGATATTACTTATTTAATCAGATTCATTTCTAAAATGTGATTATATGATGCTCTTGGAGCACATGCAGTGCATTAAATTCATGGACCTTTCCTGTATCTGTGGCACAGACATAAAATCTTCTTGTGTCTGGAGGAGTGAAGCTGAGACCATGTTTCAAAGTACAACCCCCTTTCCAGAAACTCACACAACCATTCCCATTCACTCTGGGACTAATTTTGATCTCCCTTGCTTTGAGATAAACCCAGTAAAGGTGGCTGAAGTGGCAGATGTTCATGTGGGCAACAGATAAAGAGAAGCCACTCACTCTGTTTTGATCTGACTGTTGCACCTAGATCCTGTGCTTAAATTGGCCAGTTAATTCCTCATCCTATTTTTTTTTTTTTTTTGCTATTAATTTTTGAATACAGGCATTATGTTAGCACAGTTTTTAAAGCTGGAAGAACAGTGCATAGATTTGTGTAAACGAAGTGAACCATCTTAACAGTGCTTGTTATTACTGAAAAGGCTAATATAGCTGGCAGTGTCACGTACAAAGTAGCTGCTTTCTAAGACCTTTTAGGCAGGTGGCTGTCTGAGGCAGTAGTACTGTGGCTTGAGGAGCAGTGGATGCTGTAGAAGTCTAAAGGCAAGTTTATATGACGGAAATATGTGTTCCAGGCAGTGTTATCAGTCATTTTCCTTTCATGATGGGTATCAATCTGTTGAAGTGAAAGGAAAACCAAGTCAAAGAACTGCAATATCTTCTTTCAGCTTGTTTGACGATGATGTGTTAGGTAAAAATCCTTAAAAGGAAAACTGATAATCATGGAGTCCAAAGCTTTTCATTTAAGCCAAACATTTTCATTATCATTCATGGACTATATTTTATGTAGTTGTTTGTGTAAGGATTGTACTTGATTCACATGATGCATTACCTAGTTTGAAAAAAACTACTCATCAGGTGTGGTGATATTATACATTGAAAATGAATATTTAAGACTCAGGGGAAACTATTTACAACTTTGGGGGGGTGGTAAGACAGTATAAACTTCCTTTAAAATAGTTTATGTCTCTTTTCCCTTTTAAAGCACCATTAAAAGAGATATATCCATGTTTCCTAGGGTGATCCATCACAAGCTGACTTGTCTATGATTTTCCCAAGTATCTTCCTAGTTAGATAAAACATGTGCATGAATGTGCAGTGATTTATCTGTTTTGTCTCAGTGATGACAGTCTGTATTCAACTGAATTTGCCACTTTCCTAACTTTTCTTTATAGCTGAATTGGGAGTTCAGTGTTGCTTCTTACACTTTCTTAATTTGTTGTGGTACTTCACATTCATGGGGTGGAAAATCTAGATTTGATCCTCCATGTCAACTGTTGAGAAACTTGCATGGATATTTAAAAAAATATATAGGAAAAAATATAATTATTTATTACAAATGCAGCCCCAGGATGAATCCACCTCCTGCACCATAACCCCAAGCTTCAGAGCCTGATACTCCCGAAACTTCTATCAGTGTACTTGTAACAGCATGATTTCAGAAACATCTAGCGTTGACTCTTACTTTGGTACCATAGGAGCAGTATCTATCTATCTGGCAGTATCTAAGTTGCATTACAAGATGTGGCTATTTGAAAATGACCCTGCTTGTGAGTTTATATTTTCAAAGATTTATTTGTCCATGCATAGACTGATGTCAGCGGTGCATGTCGTGATCTTAAAAAAATTATTTCCTACTTAAAGTAAGTGATTCTGTGCATTTTACAATATACACACGTGTAGCAAGTGTAAAACACAGAAGCCAGGAAAGTTATCTGTGTTTTTCAAGTAGGCATGTAAAGGGTTTTCTTCAGAGTAGTAGTACAAGCTGTGTGATATAAGGAAAAGAAATTAAATTTAATCATTATTCAGGTACAACGAGTAAAGATGAAAGTTCTCCACAATTTATCCACCAAACGTTTGTGTCTGACACAGTGACTCTAATACCACAGTTGTTAATATTAAGTCTGTCCACACATTTTGTGCAAAATGTCTGTGGTGAGGCATTCATTGTGTTGAAAAGCTGACACAATGGAATGCTTTTTGTGCTGGCTCTGGACAAATTACAGTCCATTTTATCAGTTCCAAGGTCAGAGTACTATCATGGCTCTTAAAGTGTAGAGTGTTGAAGTGGGCTCTATAGAATGAGGAACAGCTCTAAGTTTGCCTGATTATTGCAGCCAGGTATCTCCAATAGCAGAGTTCTTCATGTGAGCCCATTTCTCTTGTCTGAAATTCTCATTTTTGCTGTAATTTGATTTCAGAATGACTTTCACTGCAGTATATGTCGCTCAGCCATATTTTCCAAGGTACACAGTAGCCATTATCAGTGTAGATATGCTTTCATTGCCTGTTTTAGCTTTACTGCTAGTTTAAGCATAAGCCAAAGGGCACTGTTATTAAAACACCTTGTACTGCCAGAGTTTGTGTTTCTTTCCCTGTCATTCTTGTAGACCAATTCTTTTTTTAAGATCAGAAAACATAAGCTCTTTCACACAAAACTCGGAACTAGATTTGCATGGACTGAATACATCGCGTTTTTCCCTACCCTCTTTATTCTAACACCAGCCTTTCCTCCTAACGTGAAACATTATTTTTATGCCTTGCAAGCCTGCACTGGTTTTTCTATGAATAAGAATCATCAGATTATTTTGCCATCTTGGCCTCTCTGAAATGCAGCGTGATTGTTTTAAACACATTAAGATCAGAAGTACTTTTTTTTGTTTTCCTCATAAAACCAGTTCTACTCTCCAGAATCCCCTTCTTTTCTCACAGCATGCAATCTAAAGTTCTTGATACCCATTTTGTGACTAATGAAGCTTTCTTGCCCATTTTGCTCTTCTCCCATTCTATAAAGCAGCTCCTCAGCATTGCTTTTTGATTAGCAAAGCGGGTCATTTTAATAACATCCATCTGCACCCAAAGTGTACCTTTAATTTTTCAGTTCATGACCACCTACAGCCAGCTCATTGATTCACTGGTGTGATTTTTGCTCTTTGGGAGCAGGTGAAGAAATAGGGTGGCTTTCTCTTATCTGCCCAGGGGCACCAGCACACTTAAGCATCAAAGGACCCAGAGTTTCTGTAGAGTAAAAGGCTGGAAAAGAAACAAATAAAGGTGATGTCTCATTGTAAGACTAGCTCAATGTGTATTTAGGTGATACAATGTGTTTTATTGACTTACTGTCTTAGTCTGACTTCTAAAACTTGCTTTATTATTACTTAGTCTGGATAGTTTTGAAGTGGGTATTGCTTTGCTGTTGTTTGAGCTCTATCTTTAGCCTTGTACTTTTATCTCTTTAGGAACACTGGTGTATCTAAATTTCTGTATAGAGATAAGCTGTTAAAATATTTTATTTTTCCTTTCCTTCACAGGGAATAATATGTGGGAGGCTGTGGACTATTTGCTTCCAACATAGGAACAGCACTGGGTTGGGAATCTGCACTCCTGGGAGAATGCTGGGAATCTGCAGAGGGCGACGGAAATTCCTGGCTGCCTCTCTGACCGTCCTTTTTGTCCCTGCCATTACGTGGATTTATCTGTTTGCTGGGAGTTTTGAAGGTAGGAGGAGAATAAGGGCTGGAGGTGGAAGGCTGGGGTGTTCAATGTATCAGGGCAGACAAACGCAGATCATTGATTTTATTGAAATAAATCTGGTTTGCCTTGCAGAGGAAGTAGTTCACAAGGTACAGATTTCAATGAAGGGCCTTCCTTACCATGTTCTCACTGCTGAGGAGGATGTAATTGCTGGCCCCAGTTGTTTGATTTTTTTCTCTTTTTTTTTTTAACTTGTAAAAAGTGAAAGAAACCCAAACAAATCCACCTTACTCATTTCTTTTCAAAGTCTTCTAATTTTTAAAAGTTGAATTCCCCTATGCCCTGTAAGATTTTACTTTTAATTGAAATTAACATCTCATTTCAGATCTGCCCTTGATATTATTTTAAAGTGCTTAAAAATGTTTATTCTGGGCACTCTTTACACAGCTCTTTTTTTATGTACCTGTGTGTTAGATCTTATATGTATAAATGAGACTGAGTCTAGTTCTGGGATGCAAAGCAGGAAGTGTATCTAGCTGGAAGGCCTATAGGGCAAGCCAGGAAAATGTGTGTCTGGCATAGTTCTTTGCATCATGGACTGTATTAGGTCATGGTCACTCAGCTGCAGACTTTCTCTTGTCATGTGGTCCATTGTGCTGCTGCTCACTGGACCGTGGAACACATGGTGGTACCTAGTTGGAATGTCAGACAGCATTGGGACACTGCTCTATGAAGTGTAGGAGCAAAGAATTCTATGAAATGTTCTCTAGGCTCCTGATTTGGTTCTATAAATGCATACGTGGCCAAAACCTGCAAACACATGAGGCTCTTTTCTTGCCTTTGTTTGAAGATTATTAGTTCCAGCCACTGCCTCTATATTTATTGTGCTAGGAGGCCAAACACAGAAAATCGGCAAATACCTGTGCAAAACCTCTTTATATAAAGTCAGTTTAAATCCATATCACTCTGGGTGGCAGGGTGCTATAGCTGGAGTATCTTTGTCCTTTTTTCAGATGGAGATCCTCAAGCTTCTAGGTACATTGACTTGCAGCTATAAAACTAGTACTTTTTATAATCAGACTTGAAATAACCACTACTTTGCCTTTTGTCTGTCTGATGACCTCTTTCTGGCTTTAAAGGAGTTCAGTAGTAATACCTCAGTTAGGTGATGTTAGAAGATGCTGGATCTCCTATTTCTGATTACTTTGTAGTTTTGAGGGGGTTTTATATTTTTATTTTTTGATTTTAAATGAGATGGAGTATTTTATGTTTGGCAATAGGTGTGTTGTTTCGGCATGACTGGAAAAAGCTGTTCAGCCTTTGTAATTCTCTCAGCACAAGGAAAGGTGTTTCAGCTGTTTAAAAACTGTTCAAATGCTAGTTTACAGTCTGATAGTTTTAAAAAGGCACTGTTTAAAATGTCAAGCTTCTTTCATGTAACCTTGGCTGATGAATTTGTGCTTTGTTTCAAAACAAAATTGGATTCCAAGTTAAATTACAAGGAAGAACGCGTGAATATTTTTAGTGTGTATTACGTACGTTTCTGTATTAGTTACATGCCAGGTACAAATATTTGCTTAGGCAAATTTGTTTGCTTACTTAAAATTCTGCCTTAATGGGCAGTAACTCTATGAGCTTATTCTAGAATGAAACACTTATGGGATTCATGTTAAATTGGAAATATAAAGGGTGCTGGCTGCACACTTGAAAACTAATGATCTGGCAGGCAGAACAGTACTGATTGTGTTTGATTTTAAAAGCTGAGCAAATGCAGGCCTCACCTTTTTGCTTTTAGAGGGATATTATGCTGCCTTGTCGTAATGACTATTTTAATTGTGTCCACAATTGATAATGGCATGCTGCTTTAAATTCCTCTGTGTGTAGAATCCTTTGTTTTTACAGAGTGCTCAATACAAATCTTGAAATTCACTGCTAAATGTTATTTGAAGTGACTTAAAGCTCTCAGTGTGAATTAATCTTAAATGCAAACCAGGGAGCAAAGCCCATTACCTATTAAGAAGCCTTCTACTGTAAAAGGACTGGAAATTACATACAAATAGTAACTCTTTCTGTTATTTTTTGGTATCTTTTTTTTGTTTGTTTGTTTGGTTTTGTTTTTTGTTGTTGTTTTTTCTTTGGGGGGGGTTGATTTTTGGATGGGGCATGATTGTTGGTTAAAAACTATGATCAGTTAAAATATTTATTTAACCAAGTGATAGCTAGGGTTTTCCTTAACTTGTAGGTATTACGGACAGAAAGTTAAAGCCTTTTGTCATTTTATCAGCTTTTTGTGCTGTACTTCACTGTGGTTCACACAATTTACTTATGTTTTAAGCTGTCTGTGTATAGTTGAGTATAAATGTCCCACAGCAGCTTCGTGCCTTGATTTGAAACCAGCAGGAGTGGAAAGTCCTCTCTCTTCTGACTTTGGCTTCTTTGGTTAATCACAGGCAGAGCCAGAAGCTTTCTTTTCAGTTCGTTTGGTTTTAGATTAAAGTAAATGGTTCTTGTTATACTTTTATCCACTAAGTTAAAGAAATTGTCAGTGCCTAGTTTCTTCATAGACTCAATTATTCAGGGTGGAAGGGGCCTCAGGAGTTCTCTGGTTAAACTTCTGCTCAAGGCAGGGTGGGCTTTGGGGTCAGGCAATGTTTCTTAAACCTTTATCCAGTCATGTCTTGAAAACCTCCAAGCATAGAGACTACATTGCATTCCTGGGCAACTTGTGCCACTGCTTAACTGTCCTCAGGTGGAAGAATTTCTCCTTATATCTAGTTTGAATCTCTTGCTTCAGTTTATGTCTGATGTCACTCATCCCTACACCATGTATCACTGTGAAGAGCCTGGCTCCATTGTCTTGCCCTTACTTGTAGGTGTATTTCTATTTGAAGGTACTTACATGTAGTCAAACCACCTCTCAGTCTTCTTTTCACTAGGCTAAAAAGGCTGAGCTCGCTGAGATGTAATGGGAAAGAATGTTGTGCTCTTTTTTGGTATTATTTTGCAGGGTTTTGTTTGTTTGTGTGTTTCAGGGTTCTAGAATCAAATATCGGTCCCTTCCAACCCTAACTATTCTATGATTCTATGATCTGTCTTTGGTACTGGTATCTGTAGTGCTTTGTCCTGGGATTACTTGTTCTTGATGTAATTAGGGATTACATTATTTTTCTATGTGTTTATGTCTAAGAAGTTATTCATTTGCCATGCCATAGCAGTGGGATCATATTTAGAAAGCCTCTATAAGCTCTTTGTTAGTCATTCTGTAATACAAAATATGGGCTAATGTAGTCAAATCCCACGTTCTGCTTTTTAAATAGTTTGCAACTCTTTAAGAAGAATTTTATTTCATTTTGGGTTTTGTTTCTCTGCTCAGAGTGTACATTGCAGCCTAATAACTGCATGGCTGTCACTCAGACACTACCAGTAAGACTCTTTCCTTGGAATATTCATTGGAGGAGACATTACCCAAGCTATGACAGTGAAAGCTACTAAAAGCTTCATTAATCATGAATATGCCTATTAAGGTTATGAACTAGAATATTAAAGAGGACTTTGAATGTTGTATGGCCTTTGAATGTAACTGGTTATTGTTGTTGTTTTTAATAATGCATGAGGACAGTGTAATTTCAGTTATCAGTTACTTTGAATGAAAAAGCTAATTGTTCCAACATTCTTAAATCACATTCAGAGGGGAAGGTAATAGAGTAGGAAGGGTGGGGTGCATTTAAAACAGGAAAGAGGAAATGATCAAAAAATATATGATGAATTTTCATTAGAAAGAACATAGCACCTTCACAAACCAATAATAGGTCCAGAAATAGCATCATTTTCCAAGCTATATGCAGCAGTTTCCTATCCCCTTTACCATGAAAGTCATGTAAAATGGAGACTTGGAACTGTAATTTGACATATGCTTCCTCAAAAAAATGCCCACTGTGCCTATGTGGCCTCAGTCACCTCTGTTTTGAAAGGATGAAAATATACCTTAGTTACCAGTTTCTGTTTTGTGCATCCGCTCGAGATTGAAATTCCCAAAGTGGCTGTGAAGGGTTTCTGTGTAGAATGTATTTCACAGGAAAGGAAGAGTCAGTAGTGTAACCTTAAGATAAAGACTTGAGAAGTTGTGTCAGACACTATGTAGGAAGTCTGTGAGAGCAGGAAGCTGACTCTGTGTTTTGTCGACTGTCAAGGTAACATTTCAGAAGCACAATCTGCCTTCTTTCCTGGGACATGCTTTCCTCAGTTGTTTTTTTCACTCCAGTGTTCGGCAACTGTAATTTTCTGACTACATTTTAGTCCAAGTAATCTGTAGAGACATGATTGAAGCCAGAGTTGTGCAAACACCTCATAAAATACAATAAAGTAAAATGAAGGAAGGCTGCAAATATTCATCTTAGTATTTAAATGGCTTCACTTTGATGCTGTTCACACTCTTTTTGTGTATGCTTTCCATAAATATTCTAGTGAATATGTTAATTGGGAAAAATGTCTACAGAAACAATGAATATCCAGTTTTAATATTCATGGGAAGCAGATTTTGAAATCATATTTGTGAATACTTGAATCAGAAAACTGATTCTGGGAGTTCAGCTTTATAGAGTTAAGTGCCAAAAGTTTATCATATGATCTTATGTGCGTGATGAAAACTGCTGAATTTTTATTGCTTGCAATAAGTTGCTCATAGGAAGAGGCAAACAAATAATTAATTGCTAAAATATCTATCAGACACTTGCAACTGATTAACAAACATCAGAAAATAACCCCTTCACAGACAATGTAATCAGAAAGAGTCAAAATCTGAAATTGCTTTTTTCATTACAATTCGCTCAGTTTGCCTGAATTTTATCTGCTGTGTGTCTCAGCAGAATTAAACAAGAAAACTTAATCCAGTGTGCATTTAAAGTGGAAGTTTCACCCCCTGTATTTATTGTGTCTTTTTAATAAAGTTCTTAGAAGAGAGGCCCTGAAAGGGTTCCTTTGCATATAATAAGGATGTTACTGTGATGGGTGCTGAACAGGTTTACATGTTCAATTACTCATTATACATGCTTTAGTTTGGCTTCATAGCAACCCCTTCATAAAAGCTGCTTCTGTGTACATTTCCATTCTGGAGCAGATGGTGGTCATTCACTCCTCTCTTGTTATGCTTTTTTTAGGAGATGTGCTGAGAGTTGTCATTTAAACACTTTTATCTCAGCTGCACTCTAGATACCTTCTTTAGTGTGTTTGCAGTTTTTACTGGAGGATCTTCTAAGAGTAAAATCAGTCATGATAGTAAAGACCTGAGGCTTATGCTAGGTCTTACTGCTTTGTCCTCAAAAGCTTGATTTTTATGCAACCCTTGTGATTCGGATATACAGAGTTTGGAATGTCTGGTGTACTGATGAATTTTGATTGAAGTATGCTGTTGACCAGAAGGTCCATGCTGTGAAAGCTCATTATCTTTAGCTTGCAAGTCAGTATCCCCACAATTAGATCTTGTTTTGCAGACATGTACAGACATGAGAACCATTATTTCACCATCATATAAGAAAATAAAATTAATAAGCGAATATGAAAAAATAAAAAGCTTTATTCCCCATTATATAAAGACACAGGCTGCTCATGAGCAGTGACTGGAAATTCAAGTAGTTTCTGTGGCAAAAAGAGAATGGCCTTAGGAAAATAATGTGAACCAAAATACAACATGTCATGAGAAGCTTTTGAAGGTCTAACTGTGGAGTTAGTGAGGACTATGTTTGGTTTTTTCTTCTCAACCACTCTTTCTATTAAACCAAAGGAGTCTGCAATACAATTTTATCCTTAACTAATAAGATTCACCAGATAGCTCAACACCTAAATGCTGGTTTCAGTGCTGGTTCTTCTTTTGATTGCCAGGAATTCACATCCTTAAACCAATATGTTGTCATCTCAGGAAATGCCATGAATCTTGCAACATCTGCTTCTTCTGTGAGTATGTTGTGCCAAATGAAAGCAAATACACATTGCTCTTTTGAATTCCAGTGGAGGACATACATGTTCTCTTTCAACACTCCTCTCAAGGCTCTTATTCCATCTTTGACTTCCTCATTCATTGAGTAAACTTTTGGGAAAAATGTAGTCCATGAAAGTTGCATTACACAAAGGTGAGCAAATTCCTTCCAAGAAGAAGGGGCATCTAGGTGCCTAAATTCTATTAGGACTTTATGGAAGACTAGCAGTAGGGGAGTTATTCCCTGATTATTCCTCTTTCTCTTCAAAGAAAGATTCAAAGATAGGTACTTATAACTTCATAGTCAAAATATGGTTTTCTGCAGAAAAGCAAGATGAGCTTAAATGTCTTGTTTCTAAAAAAAAATAAAAATAAAAGAAAAAAGAAAAAGCCAACCTCCAAAGCAGTTGTGCTTGGCTGTTTGAAACAAAATGTGCTTGTAAGTCCACCAGACCTTCTTTGAATGTTGGAACTAATGTAGCCTGACTTGCTGTGATTGATGGCATGCGGCTGATAGCTGTTAAAGTCCTTTTTCCTACAATTAGGGCATTTATAAAAATCAAGCTCCCATATGCGTCTCCTAGTATTTAAATAAATCTTGAGTTCATGCTGCAATATGTTTCTCAATAGTGAAATGTATAGCATCTCTCTATGTTTTCCTTATGATTGTAGAAGCTTCATTACATCTGACTTCTTTCCCTCTAACAAAATAATTTGAAATTAACCAATGAGCTACAGGGACAAGCAGGTCAATGAATGTATAGGTATGGGAGAAACAAGATACCTGAAATACAAATATTTTAAGAGATTGAAATGAAAATTTAGTATTTTGTTTCTGGTGAATGTTTCAGTTAACTCAGAACAATTAACTTATGATATTTGGTTTTAGTGGAATATTTCTGTTTAAAATTTGTGGGTATTCTTTCAAATCGGGAAAAACTTTGCACTCAGAATCTTTCCTGTTAGTAAATTGCATTTGTAGCGTCTTCCAGTAGTTTTGAAACTTACATTTTGAGTATTTATTTAAATGTATGTAATACCAGAAGGGGAAGGAGTCAAGTTAAAAATAAATTTGAAGAAGTATTTCACACATCATATATGGTCATTCTTTTGTTCTGCAGGTAATGCTCTGGCATGGCTTAGGAAAAGCAGTCGAGTGTGTAGGTTAATAGCCTGGTATTGGATGGATGTGGTTTTAGGTATGCTTACCTTAAGAATCCCAGTATCTTCAAGACATTTCCTTATTCCCTCTTTACCCATTTCAGACATTTTTTCAGTCATGACAACCATTCAGTTTTTCAGTTGAGTAGTTATTTCCCTCCATTGAAGTTTTACCTCTCTTGTGCTGCTTTTCATTTGGCAGTTCTTGTTTTGAGACTTGAACCTGGAAGATTTTTTTAAAGATATCTTGATATCCTTGGACAATTGAGCGAAATGCACAGCTAACTTCAAAACCATGGGCTGATGGCAGTCAACTCGGTTCACTCAGCTTTGTAGATACCAACAATAGGAGGAGAATTGTATGTTTTTAGCCTGATATATTTTTGCAGTTTAACAGTGTTCAAGCCATTTGAGCTATCCTGCGGTAATAATTTTATCTAACCTGTAGCACAACCTTCCTTCTCCATAGTTCTGTGGAGCATGAGTCAAAAGTCCAGGATGTAAACATGAAGGTTTTAAACATGTTTTGTTTCCTTATAATTCTGTTTAGCTTTCAAATTGCTAAATGTCAGCTTTTGCAGAGATCAGTAATTAGGGGGGAGAACTGAAGGTTTTCAAAGTTAAATTCAGAGAGCATAACAGATTGTGCTTCTGTTTGGTACGTTTACTTAAAAATAATGGAAGATAATTTATGGGCCTAGATAAAATATTTTACTGTCTGAATAAAGTATTTCATAAGGTGGAAGCAAGGATATGTGGATAATGTGGGTCCCTTCTGGAAGGAAATGGGAGAACTGGCTACCCTGAATTTGAAGAAGGCTGATGTTCTCAATGACTTCTTTGCCCCAGTCTTCACCAACAAGTGCTCTAGCCACGCCACTTGTCTTGGAAGGCAAATGCAGGGACTGTGGGAGTGAAGACCTTAGACCCATTGTAGGACAGAATAAGGTTCAAGATCATCTTAGGAGCCTGAGTATGTGCAAGTCATCCTGCCCCTTTACTTTCTCTCATGAGACCCCACTTGGAGTACTGTGTGCATTTCTGATGTCCTCAACATAAGGACATGGAGCTCTTTGGAAAAAATCCAGAGGAGGTCATGAGGATGCGTAGGGGACTGGAGCATCTCCCATACAAAGACAGGCTGAGAACGTTGCGGCTGTTCAGGTCGGAGAAGAGAAGGCTGCGTGAAGACCTCATAGCAGCCTTCCAGTATCTGAAGGGGGCCTACAATGATGATTGAGAGGGTCTCTTCATTAGGGACTGTAATGACAGGACAAGGGGTAAAGGGTTTAAACTTAAGCAGGGGAAGTTCAGGTTAGGTATAAGGAAGAAGTTCTTAATGTGAGGGTGGTGAAGCCCAGAGAAGTGGTAAATGTTCCATCCCTGGTGGTGTTCAAGGCCAGGTTATTCAGAGCCTTGGGTGACATTGTCTAGTGTGAGGTGTCCCTGCTGAAACAAGATTATACTTAAGGTCCTTTCCATCCCTAACCATTCTATGATACTATAATGAGATACTTTTCCAGTGAGCTGGTAGTAACAGGTAGTATTCTAAAGAAAAAGTGCATGATCTGCTATCTGCATACTGATTCCTAAACTTTTGTAGATGCCCAATGAAATCACTATCATCAGTGTATACTTTAGGACACACGGAGTAAGTAGCTTAGAACCTTGGTTGTAATATATTAAGGTTCTGAATTGGAAAATCCAAAATCTGTACCTACAAAATAAACTGAAAACATGATTAAAATAGAATCAGACCTGCTTGTGCTGGCTGTAATTGAGCAAGTACGGGTACTGTTAGGGATAGAGATAGGCCATTATGAAAAGCAGAAGAAGCCTGGTCAGCTTGTACACTGTTTTCTAGACAGTGAAGCTTGGGCCCCTACATCTTCAAAGTGATGTTTGTTCTTCCTAAGTAGATGTTGGTGCTACAATAGCATCTTCATTTGGCTCTCTTAACACAGCATTGAGGTTGTCATGGTGTAGTTTAATATAAAATAGTGTCACATAGCATTCGTGTAATATATAGATGATTATTTCTGGAGCCAAAATAAAGCCATGGCTAATAAGATAGAAATATTCTTATTATGGAAATGGCTTGAAGAAGGTGCCAGAACAAAAAAGATGAAAGGGCTGTATGTAATTGCGTTAAAAATTAAAATAAAACAAACCCTAAACGCAGTGTTCCTCCCAACCGTTTTCTTTCGTTTCTATTTCATGATTCATCTTTCCTTTACATGTCAGTGCATCTCTCTTAGAGTAGTTGCACCAGGCTTTTGCTTATTTGTGTTTTAAAATGGAACTAGCAGACAAATGTGTAGATTCTCCCCAAAATCTCATAGAATAGGTACTTACGTTTTGGTGGCTTACGGAAATCTGTAGAATTTTGCCATGAGATGACTGTTAACGTCTCTCATACCTTGCATAGTGTAGCCTGCCTTAGGTTGTAGAGTCGATAAAATAATGTTGGCTGGTAATTCCTGCATCTGACCCATGCCTTCTAGATACACCAACAGCTTTTCTTCTAACCAGATTTCCAAACTTCGTTTTAAAGCTGATGGAGGATTTTAGCACATCTCTCAATAAATTATGCCACCTTTTCCACAAATACATGTTTTAATCCTTGTTTGTATTTTTCTGGCTTCATGTTTGGAAGTGAAAGATGAGAAATAGATGAGGAAAAATAATAAAAAAGGATTATTTGAACAGTTTCAATTTTGTGTAAATAAGTGCTCAAGGCTATGAGACATTGGAATACATAAAGTACACTGCAAGAACTATATATGAGAGCGCTACAGAACTACAGTTACCAAAACATATAGCTGTTTGGTTTTTTTTTTTTTTTAACAAAAAGATGTGTTTATAGGGTAATCCTTACCATAGCTGATAATCCTAGTTATCAGGATGATCAGTTCCCATCCTAGGACAGAAAAACTAATTTCCCAAGTAAATTCTTTGTTTGGGCTTCAGGTTACTGTACCTTTTCAGTAGTGAAAAATAACCCTTAAGAAAAGATCAAATCAAGCACAGCTTCAGGTGCAAGTTAAAAGTGTGTATTAAATTTGAGAAACAAAATTTATTTGAGCACTAATTTGTCAACCAATTATTCAGGCTTATAAACTTACAGTTTATGAGTGTTGTAATCTCAATTCTCAAAATAAAACAGAAAATCACTCTACAGTGTTTGCAAGTTACCTTTACAGCATTAAGAAATTTAAGATTTCTCTCCCACTGTTTTCATATCATTAAAGCATTCACTATTCTAGAATTGTATTGAACTAATACTACAGCTTTAATATTTCACAATCAGTAAATTTCCTGCCTGTCACTGGATTTAATTTAACCTAACTCCATGATTTTGCTTGTTAACTTTAGCAAGAATAATGTTTTCAGATGAATGGGTGCTATAGAAACCTGTTTTTTCATCTCTACTAATCAAACTGTTATAATATGTATCTCAAGTGAGCTACGGTGACTTTAACAGAGATTTCCTTTGGTCTGAAAATGCAATACATACAGAATGTTTTCTAGGGGTATTAACTATAATGGATTTAGCTATTTCACCTCTTGCTTCAGTGCATTACAAACCCAAGGGTTTAAGGTAAAAATCGCAACAGAGAGGTTACGTTTTGTAGAGTATTCTTACAACAACCAAGTAGAAAAATCTGTCTGCACAGCTAAATGTAATTATTAGCTTCCAAGGAACTCCAGCTAACTCTTTAAAGCTTTGCCAATATACACAGAGATAAGTAAATCTGAAAATAATCATTATCTAGCATACTTGAGTTGGGTGAAGTTATTAGTTGCTTGCTCGCATACACCTTAATGGAGGTGTGATGAATTAAGTACTCTTCCTGTAGAATGCAAATACCTTTAACCAAATGATTGAAATTTGTTATTTATCTCCTTTAAACTGACAACTTTTTCTGCACCAGAGCTGCCTCATGGTAACCTGACTTCAGAGCCTCTGATGCTGAGACTCAGCTTCATTCTGAGTTTCTTGTTTTAAGAGATTTAAGAGCAAAACATAACTCAGTTATTTTTGTCTTTTTTTTCCTGTCCTCAATTTTAAACATTCTCATATGCCCCCTTTCTTTTCAGCTACCATACCTACACCTCAGTGATTTGATATTAATAGCAAAGATTAAGCAGTTTCAGCTCATCAGAGAAGAGATATTAATCATCATCAAGCCCAGTGAGAAGTTTAATTTTCTGCTTCTCTTTTTTCACTAAGCTCTGGCGGCTGTCACTCGCACCGATGTCTGTGGGACATTTAATAATCTACTTCTGAAGATGCATTTCAGTAGTTTCTTTCCTTTTATTTCCTCTGTCAATCTCAGAGAGTTTCATCATTGCAGGCTTTAATTGAAGACCACTGTCAGGAGATGAAGAGAAGAAAATTATTTCTTGAACAAAGGTAGTTGTGGCACTCATGGTTTTTAACTGTATTCAGGAGGAAGACGGGTTAAATCAAGATACTGAAAAACATGAGTTTGGGTATGTGACTCACTACCCATTCCCTTCAAAAATATCATATCCTCCCTGTTCCCAGCTCCAGTTTGTGCATATTTACTAATTTGTGCCTCAGAAGTATGGTTAGATTTGTGGTGTAATACAGATGTGCAGCACGCTGAATCAAGGGATGACAAGAAAGGATACGCGTAACAATACTGGTCTGTGTCATTGTTGTAGATAGCATTATTGCAGTGTAGGAATGGCTTTTGCCAGCTCAGTTAAAACAGCTTCCAAAATGACATATGTACCAATAAAAAGTCATTTGGAATATTATGCTAGTTGACATAGCAATACCTGTTTAAAATGGCATGTTGTCTTAGACTGGCACAAAATTATCTTACGGAGAAGTGCTGAAGAGTGAAGTACTGTCTGTATAGGTGTTAATGTGCAATTTGCATATCCCACCTATTTGGGGGATTGTTTATCAGGTTCCAAGCAGTTTTAAAAGCAGAAGCTCTCCATTTCAGACAGAAGGTTACAGTTTCGTAGGTCAGAGAAGAACAGATCAGACTGAGACAAAACCACACAGGGAGCTCAGAAGCATAATGGTTAGTCTTCTGTATGCGTCAGATAGACTTCATATAGGAAAATGCTGGGGAGAGACTCTTCATTAGGGACTGTAGTGACAGGACAAGTGGTAATGGGTTCAAACTTAAACAGGGGAGGTTTAGATTGGATATAAGGAAGAAATTCTTTGCTGTTAGGTTGGTGAGGCACTGGAATGGTTTGCCCAGGGAGGTTGTGAGTGCTCCATCGCTGGCAGTGTTCAAGGCCAGATTGGACAAAGCCTTGGGTGACATGGTTTAGTGTGAGGTGTCCCTGCTTATGGCAGGGGTGTTGGAACTGGATGATCTTAAGGTCCTTTCCAACCCTAACTATTCTATGATTCTAGGATTTATTGGGTAGTGGACTTGTTGGTTGATCCGTGATGTAGCTGATTAATTTGTACAGCACATGCTGTGAAAACACTTTAGAAAAATTTTAAGCAGTTTGTAATTATGACTGCTACTGTCTTGCTTTATTGGTTCTGGATGCCTGATTTTGAGTCAGTATTTCTCCTGTTTAAAAAACAGGCCCCTCTGAATTTGAAGAGGCTCAGGTTGAGCATCTGAGACCTTTAACCCAGAATCAGTCATTACAGTTTGTTTTGCAGAAAAGATGGCTCCCAGCCTGATACTTTGCTCTACTGAGAGGATTGATTTATTCCCTCTTGCCAGGAAGACTGTTGTGTAACTGCATTTTTCCTTTTAGCTTTGAAGGCCTGTATCTACACTGCTCATTTGGGATGTAACTGCAGCACGCCTCTAAAGTTCTCTGATCATGGAATCTTCCTGAGCTTTATTAAAAATAGCTTTTTAAAAAGAACTTTTTTGATATCAGTAGCCACTTTTCCACCTTGGGTACTAAAACCACAATAGGTAGGTAAATCAAGACAAAATAACATTAGCTTAGAAAAATTTGCTATTACCCATTGTGATTGCTACCACCAAAGAAAGGGCAGAATCCCTTCCTCCACTAAATCTACAACAATTATACTATTCTAATTTGCAAAATAGTTTATTTTGCAGGTTGACTCAGAGGAGACAGATCTAAAATAATATTGTCAACCTGAAGCATAATGGTATTTTTTGGAGGGGGAAAAAATGTTTACAGAGTACTGGACTACATTCTGTGAACATATGTAATGTACATTTAATTTCCTTTAATTTTTAAATGGTAAAGTATTGTCTTTGGAAACAAGCTATTTGGGAAAACATTTGCATATTTGAGCAGACTGTTATATTTGTGATAACTAAATGATCATTTACCTTATATATCAACCAGTAAAGTACAAGGAGTAAGAAGATATAAGATTATTATTTCGATACTGCTTAGAAACATTCCTGGTGTTCTTGCCATAGTTAGACTGCACAGAAGTAATGGGAAAATCTGAGCCATTTCTGAGCAAGGGGTGTTTTTTGTGCTATCACAGGTTGGTTGCACAGAAGTAATGTACTTGATTTAGGAGCTATGGTGGAATAGAGACTCCCCTTTGAGGCAAACAGGAGATGGAAAGGTTCTACTGGTTGAAAGTGGTAATTTTAGGCGGTGCTTGTTGAAAGAGCCAGTTTGTCAGTGAGAGTAAGAACTGCAAAAGGGTTTAGTGTGAGGTGTCCCTGCTTATGGCAGGGGGGTTGGAACTAGATGATCTTAAGGTCCTTTCCAACCCTAACTATTCGATGATTCTAGGATTAGTGAAGTGTAGGAGCTGTGTTTTCAGGGGATCTCACAAAAGAGATGTTTTAACTGTGGTGAAAACTGAGGGCATGAGAGTTTAACTAAGGATAGAAGAGCTAATGAATGAGAGTGAGGAAAGAACCGGGCTCAGGTGTTTCTGTCACTTGTCATAAAGGCTTACTTGGTAGGAAGCTGAACAGAGTACTGAGAGCTGGTTTTTGTAATAATACAGGCAAGGAAAAGATGTGCATGTGCAAATCTGAGATGTAGTGAAAAAGTGGATTCATATTGAAAAGAGAGCATTACCTTGAGGAGTCAAGAAGACACCGAGTTCCATTATGAAAGTGTCATTTGCAGTGTTACTGTAAGCAGTCTCACAGAGCCTCAGACTAACCTCATTGTGTTTGAGCATCACATATGCCTGAAAGGATTCAGCATCATGGAAACCTGTATGTTATTATCCATTCCAAACTATTCTTTTAGGTTTCAAACTTCTGAAATTACAGTGAATTTTTGTATTTGAAACTCAGTCTAAACATAAAGGCAACCAGTCAAATTTGCAAATGGATAATGGATATTTGTTAGTCATCAAGTGTTTGTTTGTGGCATTAACTGAATCAATGTTGTAAACTTGAAGGAAATCATTAAGAATTATTAAGAGATAATTTGCTGTTACAAGGAATATGGAAAACCTGCCTATTTGATCCTCTCAAGAGCAAATATGAATTGAACGAACAATACATTGAAGAGAAAGAGGAGAGTGATCCTGTAGGTGAAGCATTTTTGGTGATAGTAGATGGACCAATGATTTTTTACTAATTTAAGTCTGTCTAGACCTCCCAGCACCTTTTTATTATCAGTCTAGCTCAAGAGCAGAGGCTTTATATCTTCAACTCCCCAGTAAGACAGCTGAAGGTTATGAGGTTAAAAATAATAAGAAGAGTAAAATAACTGAAAGACAATGACTGGAACTTAATGAGCAAGTTGTATTCTGCCTGTGTACTTTAATTAACAATTCTAGTATATCTCAAAATATTCAGCTTAAGATAGAAAACTTAAATTTTGGGTAATTATTTTCTATGCATATATGAAGGGAAAGGTATACTTCTGGATGCTGAAACTTAAGAAAAGGGAGAAAAGTTAAGAGGCTGAACTGAGAGAGTCACCATTTTCATTATTTTAAGTTGCCTGGTTGAAAATGAACAGATAATGACTGTAAGAATCCAGAATACAGGTAAAATCACATTCCTACTTAATTCTATTGATTATTTGACTCTAAGAAAACAGTATTGTTGCCAAGTTGATGGAGATATCGGTCAATGATACAGGAGAAAAAGGTAAATTAGGAGGTCTTTGCTTCTACAGATAGCAAAAAATAGGGTAAAAATGTTCAGAACTTCAAAATGCAGTAATGCGAGATATTTGAAGTGCTTCTGATGATGTTTGTTGAAAAAGAAGTGTATCTTAGTACTGTTCTAAAGTATATGGTGGAAGGTCAAACATCTTCCCTGGCTGTTTAGAGGAAGGTTGATAAACAGTGAAATTCTCAGGAAAAGGAGGACTGCACATTTGTAGTCAATGCTGCAAGCTGACTAGGCTTTTTTATAGCATACAGAAGTGGATTTGATCTGAATGTAACTAGTTACAGCCTCAAATTGGAGCAGTGAGAGATTTAGGTAGAATTTGACAAGAGGAAAAGCAGCTCTAAACATAAGGAGTGAGAAATGTCATGGTAGATCATGAATAGGAAAGAAAAATAAATACCTGTTTGTCCCATCAGTGCACTTCTAGCAAAACCTCTCAGTGGGATTAATGAAAGGTGAAAGGCACTCACTAGTTCTAATGCAAAATTTGAGCCATTTGAGAAAGGGCTTATATGATATATCGGCATGGGACAACTAGGCCTTAGCTCAATAGCTGAAAAGGTCCCTTCTAATCCTCTGTGGTATCTTTGCAAATATATTCCCTTTTTGCTTCATGTAACCCTCTTGGGGTCCACTGAACAGGCAATAATCTCCTTTGCTACAGAAAGCTAGAGAAGGTGTATTATTTGGAGATTATGTTTTGGCTTCTTCATGGTTTTAAAACACCATTTCTAAGGATTAAGGTAGCAGCAGAGCTGATTATTTAGTGGGTATTGATGAGGTAACAACATTTGCCGTCTTTCCTAAGTACTTTTTGATCTACTGATGAAAACCACTATATAGGCTAGGTAATATTGTTATTATAATGGAGTGTTGGGGACTAATTAGTTACACCAGTGTTTTCAGGCAAAGGAAAAGAAGTGTTGATAGAGAAAAAAGAATGCTGCTAAGCTTTAGGAGCACTGCTTTGAAAGTCTTCTTTTGAGTGACAGTCTGTGTAATCTGAACTACTCAAAGCATGTAGGAAAGTGGGTTTATTTAAAAGCGGGTGGTTCGGGGTGTATTGAGTTTGTGTGCAAGGTTTGCCACACAAACCTGCCTGTGTAGCAGGGGGGCTACAGAGGTGGTTTCTGTGAGAAGCTACTAGAAGCTTCCCCCATGTTGGACCTGCTACTGGCCAGGGCCTAGCTGGTCAGCAATGGTGGTAGCCCATCTGAGATAACATATTTAAAAAGGGGAAAACATAATGTGGAAACTGCGGCAGAGAGAGGAGAGAGAACAACTGTAGACCCCAAGGTCAGCACAGAAGGAAGGGAGAAGGTGCTCCAGACACTGAGTCTGAGGTTCCCCTGAAGCCAGTGGTGTAGACTGTGGTGAAGCATTTTAGTTGTTGCTATGTAGTGCTTGCCCTAAGTTAAGGACTTTCCAGTTCCCCATGTTCTGCCAGTGGGGAGGTGCACAAGAAACTGGGAGGGAACACAGCCCAGGCAGCTGAACTGAAATAGCCAAAGGAATATTTCATGCTGTAGAACATCATGCTCAGTATATAAACTGAGCAAGTTGGCTGGGAGGGGATGATTGCTGATTGGGTCCCACTGGGCATTGGTCATCAGATAGTGAGCAATGCTATCGTGCATCACTTTGTGTTTGTTAGGCTTTTTTCCTCTATCTCTCTTTTACCTCTTGTTGTTGTTATTACTACAATATTTACTTCATATCCTTATCTCAACCCATGGGTTTTACCTTTTAACAATTCTCCTCCCCATTTTACCAGGGAGCTGGAGCGGGGAATGAGTGAGCAGCTGCATGGTACTTAGCTGCTGGCTGAGGTTAAATCACAACGGTTGGTTTTGCCCTCTCCTTATCTCGACCCATGAACTTTTAATTATATTTTCTCTCCCCTATCCAGCTGAGGAGGGGAGTGACAGAGCAACTTTGGTAGGCACCTGGCATCCAGCCAGCATCAACCCACCATGCAGGGAATGCAATTTGTAAAGAAACACACAGCATGTATTGAAAAAGCTCTGATCTACCTATTATTTCTTTGCCTGACACATTGATTTTCTGCCTACTATACTTCCTGTCCTGAAGGATACAGAAGTGTTCTGCAAAATGCAGACTTCATCCTGAGAGATGCTGAGAACCTGCAGCTCCCAATGACTTAGATTTTATTTGTGGGGAGGTAGTGTCCATCATCATCGAACATAAAAAGCCTCTTGCACAAGAGGAACTGTTTGAGGAATAATACTGTGACACACTGACACAGAAGGAGGATTTTTAAAGATGAGTACAGGTATTATATACATACTTGACCAAAATGCAGGGGCATACAGTCCTGGTACTGCAAAAATTGCAGTAAGATTGTTAAGAAGTGATAATGATCTCTCTTCATAGCAATTCCAAACCCTGTTCGGGCATGGTGACTAAACATGCTGTGGCTTGTTGGGTCTCACGTATAGTTTCTAACATATATGTTTTGGTGCTTTTTCAAGTCAAGCGCTCCTCAGCTTATACCCAGTCCCATCTTACATGTTTTTGCACTCATGGTACAAAATTTATGTTGTCCGAAGCTATAGATTTTTAACAGAAAGTGGTCTCTTCAATGTATAACTTTATGTATGAAAGTAATTAGATGGAATCAACTTTCTTTTGGATTCACTTCCCTTTTCACATGCTTTTTTCATTGTTCATCGGATGATATTTTTTTAGCACTACAAAGCCATTCCATGGATAGGAGAATGAGCTGTAAACTCTTCTGAATTGACTATCAACAGAATTACTAGCAGCTGATGAGCAGCTCATTTTATTGTTGCAGGAAAAAAAAAAGGATTCTTTTGCTTTTGTGATGCAGGTTGAATTTTGAGTATTTCTATTTCCTGAAACTAGTTTGTAAGTAAACCAAATTGCTGAACAGTAGTTAAAGGACAAAAAGCATTTATGAAGGTATTTGTAAGTATGTACGTGGAAAATATAAAGTCATGTTCCTATTTACCCAGTTGCCTTTGAAAGAAAAGATCACTCCCATAGAAAACTGGGGTAAAGAAAACTGGGGTAAAGGAAACTGTTTTAATAATCTATTTCATAATTATTTATAGTATATTCAGTTTGTAGTTTTTTAGAAAGTTATTGATGATATCTAACCCATAAGATCCAAATTTGAGGCTGGATAAGCACAAATAAGGTGTTTATTCACCACATAGACCTTCAATAACCTTCACGATATAAATGAATCTGAGAACCTTTTACTGTAGTTTTTCAAGATTATGACAGGAATATGACAAATTGAATCTTTTATAAAATAAATATGACTGCAGAAAGGTTAAATGAAATCTGTATTTTTGAGAACTTGAATGTTCACAGGGAAGCCATCCAACCTTTTGGCTTACACTCTAATAAATTTGAGGCTGCCTTCAAAGAAACAGAAGAAGCAGTTTCTCTGTCATTAGTGACACAAAATTAAATAACTCACTCTTTCTTGACATTTTACATAGGTGGAGATTATCTTGAAACTCTTGGAGAGAGTACTACATTAAAAAAATAGCATCCTGTTGTCTAGTTATGAAAAAAAGACTGCAGGAGATCCATCAAGGTTGTCTGGGATAAGCAGAGTAATTCAAGTACCATAATGGTTGTTATCCAGAGAAGTATTTGAATACCTGTATTTCTTTCAAGTTTCTTTTATGTGAATGGAAAAATATTTCCTGGTTTCATATTTTTGTGTATCTACAGCTGTGTGGTAGAACTTTTAGTTAGCCTTCTCTAACAGACAGTTGTGCATAAGGTCTGCAGTCTCTAATTTCTCTGCCCCTAATTCCCTGCAGAAGATACTTTGTTGTGATACTATATGTATGTTTGCCATCACAGTAGACAGTGACAGGAGCAGTACATCACGTAAGGAAGCATGTAAACACTCAGCTGCATTTTTGAAGTTATTAGTTCCCGTTTCTTCCAGTTTGCTATTTTCCTGCATGGTCACTCTCACCACCTCAGCTTGGTGGATAAAATTGAAGGCAATTTCCAAATGTCTTGTTTATTAATAATCCTTTGTAGTTACTATGGCGCTTTGCCTCTTTCTTATATTGCTCTCTGGCCTGGTTTTTGTCTAACAGTCTCTCTTCTGATAAATGTTGAAGATAAAAGGAAGGGAAAAAAAAAGGAATACGTTATTAAAACTGTATTCTATCTGGTTTTCCTACTTTTGCCATCTCTTACAGCATCACAGCCTGTCACTCTGCCATGCTCTATTGCTCACTTGTAGGCTCATTCGCTACGCTGTTTTTTCTTTCACGTTTATGCTTGGTTACTCTCTATCACTTTCACCCTCACTCAAAATCCTGTTCCTGTTTTCATCTTGCACTTGCAGTGATTCATACAATCCCTCACACTCTCAGTGTTTTCACACCTTGAGCCCTTTTAAGCCTTTTGTGTCGTACTTCTTTTTGTGCTTCATTTCTCTCTGGCTCTCTGTCACACATGTTCAATTTTCTCTATTTTATTATTGAATTCCTCGGGGTATATTTGCACTAATGCTGAGCGGGAATAAGGGCTGCAATTCTAGTATTTCTCTAATAGTTTTATGTTCCTCGTTCAGCACCAGTGATGATGTGATCAGAAAATCTTAACCACTGCTAGTTTCCCTCCACATGTACATCATTAATTCTCTCTCTCTCTCTCCTTAAAAAAAAAAATAAAAAAAATAAAAATCCATTTGCTTCCTCTTTTTAAAATTGATTTTCATTAGGAAAACAATTTTATTTTGGAGATATAAAACAACCAAGCAACATTGTTAGCAAAGTTATAATGTGTTCCATGCAAAAATTCCCAAGGAGCATTGAAATGGAGCTAAAAGAGAAAATTGTTGCATCCTTCCAGTTATAACAGACAAGATCCAATATGGCTCAGAAGTGCCATTTCAGAACAGTCATGCAGACCAATTGTTAACAGCCCACCTGTATTGCTTTACTGTGCTGTATATTCTACTATCTAACTACCTGCTTTGCTATGCTTAACATAAAACCCCCACTGACTGCAGTTTCTGATGCTGTATTGGGACTCCTTCTTACATGATAATTAATTATCCTCTTTATGTGTAAACTTCCCCTAACCAACTTAGATTCCTCTTCTTTTTATGTAAGATACTCTTCAGTTGTATAATTTTCTGGTTTATTTGCACGATCTTAAATGCTGTTTAGGAGCATTTATACTTAGGGTTTCCACTAAAAAAATGTGATTTGAAATGATACAATCAGGCAAGAGTAACTAGAAAAGTACAAGATTTTCAGGGAGTTCAAATTTTCTTCACAAATCCATGCACTGCTTCTCTCTGCTTAGTGTTCATGATTTAGCATCTTGGGCTGATGGTGGTTGTGGTGGAGGGTGTTTGCGCTAGGTAGTTGCTGGATGGTTTTAGCATTCTTTCACTGTAACTGGTGCAGGTAGGAATATGTAAGAGGTAAGAACATGTTTTCTGTTATGAAGAGAACAAGCTGTCTTTCTTTCAGTCATTTGTGATAGTATCCCAGGCTTGGGGAGGGCTGGGGGTAGGGAGGAGGGGGGTGGTGCGGGAAGGTGCTAAGAGGGAGAAGAAATGGTTAGATATTTTATAGGAATAAGCAAAGCAATTCATTCTGACAGGATAGCAAACTCAAAGTATGTCTACATTGTATTTAAAACCACAATTGGATCACTGCTGTTGCACATCCAGTATCTTCATTGCTGTTGGTACTGTGGCAGAATGGTTATTTTGGGATTCCGTGAGCAGATACAGCCTCACTGTTGTCAGTGTCTGAACTTGTTAATGAAAACATCTCTGGTGTGTCTGCACTTCAGAGCTGCCATGACCATCAGCAAAGTTTCAGACATAATGGTTAGTGTGACAGGAGTAGGAGCAAGAAGGAAGTTTAAGAGCAGAGAAACAAACAAACAAAAAAAAGCCAGCAGAGGCCTTTCCAAATGATCCAAGCCACTGATCCATCCAGTTATGTCCTGTCTCTCAACCAGCACCCACTTGGTTCCAGGGAGGTTTGGATCTGCAGATGGTAAGCACGGAGAGGGCAATTTATCTCCTACCTCCTACTTACTGCTGTCAGAAATTTGCAAAGTCCTGGGGCAAAAGATTCAACACAACTCCCAAATTACTGATTAGTAATTATTGGGGTAATTACTATTAGTAATTATGGGGCATTATTCTGATACCTGTTTGTAGTCAAAGTAGAACTTTGAAAGTCTGAAAGGCAATTGAATTTAGGACATTCTTAAAGAACCAAGTGATACTGAAGAAGTGTGTACAGACTGTTTCTCTGTTGTCTACAGTTTGTTTTTCTACAGTGACAAAAAGGGTATGTTTTTGAATGATGAAGGTTTAAACAGATCATCAGAGTTGGAAGTGTGTTTTACTTTGGGAGCAGGGGTTGAGTGGGGAAAAAATGTTATTCCTTGTCTCTAAGGCTTTGAGTCTTGGGGTGTTTGAATTGCATATAAGGACTGCAAATGTCTATGCAGAGTAGAAGTACGTGTTACCTGAAGAGTAATGAGCAATTTGGGCTTGATAAATAGCATGCAAAACTGTGTGCATGTTATGCCGCTGCTGCAAAGGGGGAGATATATACAGGTAAGAAGCAGCCCTAAATGTACTGCATATGACATGGCAGAAGGACATAGTCTGCTCCTAGCTTGAGACCTGGTTTGGCTATAGTGGGGATTCTTCCTGCCAGGTAGACAGTGGTTGTGAAACCCAGCTACTTTACTGCAGAGCCTGACACAGGGTTCACCTACTTCCCACAGAACCCTCTTCCTGGGACACTGAAGCCAAAAATAGACATATGGTGAGACTCCAGATTGCAGAGAGAGATGCCTGGTATCTGTGTGTTTTCACATATATCTGTAGAAATGTGGCTATGTTCCTTGTTTATTTCCAAGTCTGTAGCATCAGATGAGCATAAAACTTCTGAACGAGAATGAGATACCAGCTTACTGAAGGCGAGGAAGCGAGGACGCTAAGATGCATTTTACCACATAAATCAAAGTGGACCTCACAATTTTCTTGAAATTTATCAGAAAAGAAAATTCAGTACATGTTTTTTTTTTTTTTTTTTTTTTTTTTTTAAATTTCATAAGTGTTCCTAAATTGGGAAATTTTTTCTCACCTGGTTCTAATAATAGCATGTTGGAGTGGGCTGCGCTTTCAAGCTTACTATATCTGAGAGCTTTGTCAACAGTNTTTTTTGAACAGTTCCATAAATTTCTTTAACGAGTGTCAGAAAATCTTTAACATTCATGGGTAATTATTCTCTGAGTCTTATCTATTCTTTCCTTTTTGTAGATATTTTTCTTCCTTTAAAAAAAAGAGAAAAACTGATTAATTGTAAGAAGATGGATACTTAACTGAGCTTCAGGCTTCTTGTTGAAACCCAGGCTGAAGCTGATGAATGTTATCTGTGACAATATAAAGAGTTTTTTTCTTTTAATTGAGTTTTTAAAAAATGGGGATATGTTAAAAAAATTACAAGACAAGGTGATACATAGCTGTCATGAATGAATTAAAGTCAGCCTTAGGAAAACTTCATTACATACACATTTTCAATGTCAGAAAAATGAATTAAGACTGTATCAGTCTATCTCTGTGAACAGAAAACACTTTTATTAGTCTGTAAAATAAGAAAATCTAATAGTAAAATCATAAAAATAGAAAGAGGAAAGAGGATTTAATTCCTCAAACTTTTAAATATTTTAAATACTCTCTATTTTTAAAGAGGTAATAGAATTTAATTTGATTAATAGTGTCTCTTTGGCTAGAAAAGAATATCATTTACAGTATTGCCAATCCCAAATGTCCTAATATTATGAGTTCTGGATCACAAAAATCATGACACTGAATTTTTAGTTTTGTTTCTAAAGCAACTCCGCATCTGTTCTCCTAAAAATAAAAGTCCTCATTAGTTGGCATTTGAGTTATGAATTATTAGATCAGAATTTGTAAGTAGATAACAATTTCAAGCTTTGCATTGGCATTCTATGGAACAAGAAATCTATTTAGTTTTTTATAAAAAAGAAAACGAAGAATGTTTGAGCAACAGTCCACATGTGCATTTACATTACTGGAGATTGTATAAATCTAAGCAGTACTCATAAGGGAGGTACATAGGTTTGTCATGTAAATGACTGCTGAATTTTCTTCTTTAATCTCTTGTACAGTCCTAAGGAAAATTTGTTGAAGAATTATGATATCTCAAGTAGTACTTGGGAATGTTGAACTCTATTTCCTGCCTTTCCTGCTCTATCCATATTGCGTACAACTTGTTGAGTGCTGTATATCTCTTTTTCTCTAACTCCAAAATAGACTTAGTAATCATTAGTTTTCAGATGAAATGACCAGAGAATAGAAGCTCTCAGGAAATCCTGTGTTAATCCACACTAATTTGCATTGTAGTGTGCAGCTACCAATGGTCACACTGACATCTGGCAGCTCAGTAGGGTCTATGGAACTTGGCCACAGATGCCTGTGGCAAGTACCTGCATGTTTACTTAGCAAAAGGTTGTGAAATATCTGTTTCCTCTCTTGATAGTTGATTTTCAATTAAAATGTAGCAAGAGAGGCACTTGGGGGTAGACAGTAAGGCATATGTTAGGTTTAACCTTGTATGCGGTGGTGGTGTAGATAAAGTAGGGCCTGATCCTGACAGCAACAAAAACTTCAGCGTCACTGTGCTCTACTCAGGACCAATTAGAAACCTTGATAGAAACCAAATGTTCATTGAGTTCTAGGGCAATAAGGACCTCTCATTTTCTGAGCTGGTCTTTTTATCACATAATTGTATTTTACCCTTATGTTTATTGTAATGAGGCAAACTACTTATGTTTTGCTGTAGTGTTACTTTTGTGAGAGTAAAGCCTATCCTTCAGAAATGTCATAATGATTCAAAACGTAGAAAACTATCACTCCGCATGGGAAGCTTATGAGTTGATGAACTATGTTCAATGACAAAAATGTGTACCCCATTTCCAATTTGAAATCGTCTGAGTACAGCTTCCAGTTGGTGGTTCTTGCTGTAGCCTTCTCCACTAGATTAAACAGCTCTTCAGTACCTGCTATTTTCTCCCTATGAGGGAGCTTATACAGTTTAATCAACTTATACAGGTTATACAGTTTAATCAACTCCTTAGTTTCCTTCTTTATAAGCTAAACTGATAGATCTCTTTCAATTGTTGGGCATTATCTCTCATTTTCTGGCTCTCTTCTAAACCCTCTCCAGTTTTTCAACATGCTTTTAAGGACACATGTGACAGAAGTCATAGTGGTAGGAAATATCATTCTTGTCAGTACTACATATAGGGTACTACATGTATTTATTTCCTGCTGCTCTTTAACTCTCCCAGTTATACTTCCAAAGACCTAATTACTTACACATCCCTTTTTTTTTTTATAACTGCGGCTCTTGGAGCTATTTTTTTCAATTGGACATAACTGAATTGCATTATGTCTAAGTGGGGCATAAGCCCCTGTCTTTAGCATAATTTAACTTTGTGTCATATCTAAAGTTATTTTATTGTTTAATTTACAAAGCATGTATGAAATGTTAAAGAAGAACCAGCAGAATACTGTTTTCTTTGACTTCCCAACAGATATTCCTGTTTCATTAACTGACACCTGTTGCTTGCAATCTGTTTAGCTAGCCAGTTTTTAGTTCATAAAATAGACTGTCCTGGTATTGTATCCTTTCTACATGAAAATTTCTTACTAGATCGGACACCTTGCAGATGCCTCTGTATGTTAAATCTACACATAATCTTATTTGCCAACTTTAAGTCTGAGCAAAAGATAAATTTAGTCTGATCAGAGCAGATCCATAGTAAAAAAAAGATAAAAGCTGTGTATCTTAAATTATATTCCTATAAATTCATCTTCTATCTACTGATTTCTGGATTAACTTTTTCATTACTTTAAGTGCGCTTAGTGCATTTGGCATCAGTGTAACAGTCCCAGGAGTCATCATCATCATTTTGTTTCCCCTTATTGAGTACTGGCACAGAATAAATACTCAGGTCAATAAAACAACCTATCATTTCTGATAGGTATTATGTAATGGGTTTGGCTCTTCCCTGGAAAAATTCCCTCCTTTATTCCTGAGCATGCTGTCTTTCTCTGGTTATTTAGTATGGATCACTGAATAGAAGATACCCTAGTTTACATTCCTGTTAACATAACTCAAGTCTTAAAATTCCCTTCAATGCAACTATTTATTTTATGTAAAATCACAGTCCTCACTGTGTTCAAAGCCTGCAGATTTTCTAAAATTTTTAAATCAGGAAAAAGTTTACATTCAGCTTGACTTCAAATAGATTCAGCTTTCCAAGCATGCAGTCCTTCCCAAGATTTTGGTGTGTGATGAGCAGACATATTTCTTCTCTTCTGCCATCCACATGTTGGCTTCCTCCATTTTTTCACATGAGTTTCAAACTCGTTGCTTGAGGGAATATCTTTCTAGCTTGAATCATCTGTCTTCAAGACCCCTTTTCAAATTTTGCTGAAGCCCCATTTTAAGCCTGCATTAGAGCATCATGAGCTAAGTTTACACAAAGGTGCATTGCATTACAAAGAACTGAATGGGTGTATCTTTGCACAGTAATTCTCCTTTAGAATGACTAAAATGGCACTTCCAGCTGTGTACCACAATGAGGCTTCACAAGGGAAAAATTATGGATGCTTTCTAATCTTCTCGTCTTTAGCTTTCTAGCTCTCCATATGTCTGTTTTGTTGTTGCATACCTATAAATCTTGCAGTTATCGCTGAGAACTAAGTGACTGATTTATATTTTTTATAGCTCTTAAATTGACTAAACCACACAAATTTAGAAAGTAAAGCTGGAAAATCTTCAATCATCTCTGTTATGCAAATTGCTCTTCCTTCTACAACATTGGAGTATATACAACTGACTGGTGTGCTCACTCTGTTGTGAAAATTCCTCTTAAAAAAATTAAGTGGAATACCTTTATAAGCAATAGGTGCTACTTATTGCAGTCAAGTCATTCTTCAACACCTCTAGTAGTAGGTCTGTCTTAGTTTTCCATGGGATTTGGATTTTTTCACTGGAATTTAGCTTGTAAAACCCCTTGTTCTTCTTGTTCCCCACAGACAGATACCATCTGGACATTGTTATGTTTCAGTTGTGGAAAGCGTAGTATTTTTGTTTGTTAGGATTACAGGATTAGTTTGGCTTTTAAATAAGGTGAAACAGGCATCTTCTCATTAACATTTATATTAGTTCTTTCTTTGGTTGCAGCCAATAATAGTAAAGCATAAAGTTTGTGTGATTTAGTAGATTTTTTGAAACAAAACCTGTCCATTTTGGTGCCACTAATGTGGAGTTTGGCTGTGGCTGGCTTCACAATGAAAGTGTGGTAGAACTGCATTAGTTTACATGGCCTATACCTTTGAATTCTTCACTTCCAAATTCCAATTTGGAATTTCAGAAGTGTGGTCCCTTAGACAATGTCTAAGGTGATTTGGAGATCACTGCTCTCTGGGTTGTGCATGCTTTAACTCTGTAAGTGCTCTCAGTTGTTCACCCGAATCACTGATATAAAGGGAATTCCTCATATACCAAGCAAAAAAGATATAGTTGTATGACACAGGCCACAAGATTTCTTTTTTACTGGCTTCTACAAAAACTTATCCTTGATTGTTAAATGTACAGAGACAGAAAATGGGTGATGATTCTTTCTAGTTATTTCAATGCTTAATTACTTTTTTTACTCAAATTTGTACCTTGTTTCTGTCTTTTTGAAAGTGCAGTTATCAGCCCGTGGTTCTTGTACCATTTTTTTACAATTGGAAGACTCTTCTTGGAATGAGTTTTAGTATTTCTCATAGGTATTTAAGAATATGAGCAAATTTGCCTATTGTCCATACTTTTGTCTATCTAAATAGATTTCTGTTGTTCAGCAAATCATTCTGAAATATGTTTTCTAGGATTTTGGCCATTCTGCAGCTCTTTGCATCATCCTTCTTGTCAAGTTCCTTGTTTAGTAAGGGTCACCAGAACAGAACAGTGTTCCATATTCTTCATGTATGTATATTGTATAAATTCATATAGGAAAATATTGAAGTGTCAAGAGTTAAGACTTTCAGAATGTTTCTTTTCTAGATGTCTTTATAAAGAGGCTTAACAGTTTTGCAACGACGATGTTAAGGCTAAAACTTTACATTTTTGAAGCAGACCCTAATAAAGATTCTTTTAATTATTTGAGAAAACTGATATTTTTCCAGGAGAAGTTAATTTTCCTTGCAAATATTGTTCAATCACTGTTTAACAAGTTAAACAAGTTTAACAGTTAAACAAGTGTTTTCCATTCTTTGTCCCTATTCTTGCTAATTCTGACTTTAAGGAAGCTACCTGTTGAATTGAGGTTTCTAGTACTTCTTTGCTTAGAAGTTCATTTATTTCATGGTGAGGAAGGGACATGAGTACCAAAATGCTGTGCAGATTGTCACAGGATAGGGGATAATACAGTATGTTTATTGCCTTGTCCTGATCTTATTGTCTGTGAGTGGGTGATTTAAAAAAAGCTTGACTGGAAAACTTCACAGGTGGTATGAAGATGACCTTTCACAAAGGCAGGAGACCATGACATCAGAGAAAAAGACACACATTTGAGAAAATGTTAGGTATGAAAATTAGATATTGTGCAGAAGCAGCAATAAATGACCTGCCATTGTTATTTCAGAGTGAACTGAGAAGGGAAAGCTGTTTCAGCAGGAGATCAGTATGAGTGTGTTGGTTTTATATGGGGGAAAAAAATTGAATCTAGAATGGAATTTGAGTGCAATAAAAGGCTTTGGTGTATTGTTATGAATGTTAATTTAAATGCACAGAAGCCAAGAACTCTAGAGTTACAGCAGCTGTGGGAAACATAAGCTGGTAATGTTTTACATACACTTCAGGGCATAAATTTCTTAGCATAAACAGCAATGCAAAACACTACATATGTGCCAGTAGATAGAGTAATGGATGCTGTGGGAACCATGTATGACTTTGAATTTCTAGACTTTAAATTCAGAACCCCAAGTCTGCCCTCACTCACAGCTGTTTTCCCACTGAATATATAAGGTATAGAATGAATGATGTCCTGTTCTAAAATACAGTGCCCTGATTCTGCGTAAACTAAAGTACTTACATAAATTCAAGCATCTAAGTAGCCACGCTGCTTGCTACGTAACTTCTTCCTCATATGATTAACACACCTACAAGTTTTTGCCAGGCTTAGTTACTGGCATCTTAAAAACAGTGTAAATCAAGAAATGAAGATGAACATGTTATGCAAAGTAGAAGCTGCTGTATTTTCAGAATCACCCAACTTTGGATCTGACAGCCTTTTGACCCTAAATTTGATCAGAATGGCCTAATCCTGAGCATTTTTGAAGTTCTAGTATACACAGAAGTTGCAGTGCTGGTGTTTTGTCTGGAACTGAGCAAATGTGTCTTGAGCAGGGTGTGTTCCCAGGATAACTAATTTATTTAGCTGGTATTTGCCCTTAGATGTGAAACTGCAAGGCAAAGAGCATGAGTCATTGCTCTATGTCATGGTAAGAAAGGGGGCCAAGAATTATATCAAGATAGCCATACTAGTCATCTCCTGTAGGTGGAAGGAGGAAGGATCCCATGGGATTAAAGACCTGTGTCTGTTAACAGCAAACTCTGACTGTGCTGCAAGGTGTGAAGATAGATGCTGTCTGCACAGTGACTTTAGAAGGCACTGTACATTTACTAGAAAGGCAGTAGCCTTAACTCCTTCCCTCTGCCCTGCTTCTCAAAGCACATTTTCTGTCTCAGCAGCTAGATTAAGATTCTTAATGGTTTGTCAGTTTGGCTTCAGCTTCCTGAACTGCCTGTCTTGAGCAGCAGAGGAGATCAAGGATTCTCTCTTGATATTTTTGCTTTTAGCTAATAGTTAATACTGGCTAAGATTCAAGTTAATTCACTTAATGCTGTCTCAGTCTTTATGGCCTTTACATCATCTAGTGCTGATGTCCCTATATTACATGTACAATGTTGTTGTTGGCTCTAGTTGTAGAACTTTGCAATAAAAAGCAATAGGTTTTGTGGTTTTTATTCTCTCCTTAAGCCGCCATTCATAATATTTACACAGTGAGCAACCCACTGTTGCTTAAAGTGTGTGTATTATAAAGTAGACTATGTCCACTTGATTGATTTATTCGCTGTTAAGCATCAGGTCTACATACTGTTGTGTTCATTTCTGACATGTTTAGTGTGACAGTTTATAAATACACTGAGTTGACTTCCGTTTTCTTCTAATCCACCAAATCAGACTAACCAGTAAGAAATTACTTCTCCTTTTTAAAATGTGTATGGTCTGAGGACAAATCGATATTTCCTTATGTCTTTAGTGACCTTTCTGCTGATATTTTTGTTGTGAAACTTCTAAGAACTCACCAGAGTAGGAAAATGCAAGGAACTTAGCCTGGCTTATTTGCCTATATTTAGCAAACATGGTGATTTAAGAAACAGTTGTGATTGGATGTGTTTTGGGGCTTTTTGGTTTGGGTTGTTTTTGTTTTCGTATCTATTTTTGTGATTTAACAAAGACTGAAAGAGATGGTAGCAGAATACTGGAATTTTTACCATTGATATTAGTGGGCTAGAACTTAGTTTAGAAAGTCTTGATTGGGTGGTCGGGGAAAGGTTTATTTACTCTTTTTTAAGACTTTAGGGAGCTACTTGTCAGTCTTTCTTTACGTTTAGCAGGGCTAAATGTACTTTTGCACTCATTTAGAACCTGATATCCTACATAATTCCATTATGGCAGTTGTGAGAGACTGGAGAATATCAGAGTGTTTTGAAACTCATTATAGGAGTTCCATGTCAGTGCTTATAATAGCTAGATTCTTTGCTATTGTTACCTTCTATGACAGTTCATTATAATCTGGTTCTCCTGAATGATTGACAGTGGTTGACACAAGGACTGGCTATGTATCTTCCCACTCTCGACAGCACTGCAGATTAAATTACATGAGTTTGTTCCCAAAGAAGCATTCAAGGGTCTTCTCAGCATGCCTCTAATGGTGCTGATCAAAATCCTGTTTAAAATCAGGAGCTGAGTTCACATTAGCTGCCTTGGTGCCTAAATTTCAACGCTGAAGTTAAGGAGAGAGATGAACAGATAATTTTCTGTCTGAGCAGCCTGACACCAGTTGCCTGTATAGCTGCTAGAAGAAGGAAGCTGCACTACCTAAATTCAGCAAACTGTAGTTGGCAACCTGAATTAACCTGTGACTACCAGCCATAGTTTGGCACTACTAGCCTTTTTAGCACATAATGAGAAGTACCAGAAGGGCTGCTGTGCCTATGAGCATTCTAGTTCTCTGTCTGCCTTCACAGTAGCCAAGAAGGATGGACTAGGAAGAAGATGCTGCACACTTGCCAGTATAGCCAGTATTCTGGATGAGGTCTCCAGCCTCTGTGTGGCCTCATCCTTTCTCGTCTGACATATCGATGGTATTTTGGCCATGATCTGGCCTTCAGGGATTTGGGAGGAGGAAGCAATGGAGAGGAGGGATGAAGCTAGCTGTCTGTTTTATAGCAACTGTAACAGATGTATGGCAATGTGCTCTTCTTTGGCAGCTGCCAGAAGCAATGCTATTAGTTGCCAAGACAATTGGCAGCAGATGGCTTTGTCCAATTGTGCCATGAAATTCATTTAAACTAAAAAGATGGAGTATTGTATTTGTAGCTGATTCATTACAAGAAAATGAGATTCCCTGTACTCTGATTTTATAAGTACTGAATTTCACAATTACAGCTGAGAATCCAAATATTACGTATCCCCCCCCACCTCCACAGCTCACGAGCATAACCATGCAAAAGTGAGAAAAGCCTGGTTGTTTTTCTTCAGTGACATTGAAGGAACATTTCCTATATTTACTATAGCTGCTAAGAAAACTTCTTAAAGTAGGACTGCAACCAGGGAAACTTTGGACCTGCACTTCCTGTGGGGTTTTTGTCCAATTACTCATCCTGTTCTTTATTTTGGCAGCTGACCCCATCATTTAAACAGTATTACATTGCAGTATCTGAGTAAAAGTATGTGGCATCTGCAGTAAGTTCTTGAATACATTTTTTCCTGCAAAATAACATGTGCTTTATGTAGTTCCTCTTCCAACTTTTCTTCTATACAGTGACCAGAATTGCTGTGTGAGTTTGAACTGCTTGTCTTCATGGAACTTCCTCAGAAAAAGGAATAAATGAACAGTATAGAAGATGTCCAATTTATACTGTTTCAATGCTAACATGAGCCTCACTGAATTCGGTACCTCTATATAGTTTGCAGGTTTGTTTCTAAAATAGGCTCATTTAAGGAATAGCAAGAAATGCTAGACAGCTGGTTTTCTGGCAAGAACGATCTACACTATCAGTGTATACCCATTTTTTCTGATATTTGCTTTTTTTAAAAAAAAAAAAACAAACAAATTTCACAAATCCATATGGTTGTTGGCCAGTCTCTTCAACTAGAGTAAAAAATTGTAGTTCTCACAATTCCAAAAGAAAGATTAAAAAAAGTAACTCTAAAAAACCCCAAATATTTTGCAAAGTTTATAATTTGAAGAAAAATGAAATCTGTTATTTTGGATATCTGCGGGAGCACCTCAATTCCTGATGGACAGTGCTGAGAGATCAATGTGATCATGTGAATGCCGATTTATTAGGCAAAGTGTTAACTTTATATAGAGATTCTTAGCACAGCTACATTGATTTGGCAATTGTTGATTGGGCACCTTAAACCTTAACAATGCTAGGATTGGATAACACCGTCCTGGGAACTCAAGCCCCAGAACTTCTCAGCTCCTTTTCTCTTCTGCTTACTTTTGAGTTTTTACAGCTGGTGTTTCTTTATTCCTTATCCACGGCCTTCAGTTTATCTTGACTATGTGAGTGTTCTCAGGCAGGCTGCCTTACACCAAGACCTCTGGATTGCTCACAAAATGTCCGTTGTCAGACAGGCAGTCCACAGGTATCTAATAATTTTTTGAGTGCTTGGACTTAATGCTGTTAATACCAAAAGCAGATTCATTATATTTTTAAATTTTTGGAAAGCTGCACACAACAAAACAATTTTTAATATCTTTTTAATTCATGTCAGAATTTAAATCTTAACTTAAAAGCTTAATCTTGGCCATCCCATTTTAAGGGTCTTGAAGATATTTTATTTTGACTAGGAATATATTTTTCAATTGTACCTGAGTGATTTAGGAACTAGAGAAATAGGCCTACATGTCAGGCTCAACAGTATTCAAGAGATTTAGGAAGACACGCATGGACTCTGCTCTTATAACTGACGAATGCCATTCTATAGATCCCACTCCGAGTCCCAAGTTTTATAAATACGTTAAATAGCTGGAAATAAAAAAAAAAAAAAAAAAAAAAAAAAAACAAAAAACCAACCCAAAACAATACTAAGTGAAAACTTTGAATCCAGAAAGCAGGGAATCATTCACAACAG
>NDXB01019372.1:139504-159793 GCA_002631895.1 Agapornis roseicollis
AAAAAAAAAAAAAAAAAAAAGGTATCTATTTATAGAGTTGTAAAAGAAGAGAAGTAATAGAGGAATTCCAAAATACTGCAGTGGCCTTTTCTAAGAACACTTCACTGGTATACAGTCATTTATATGTTATGCTGTGTCGTAGTTTAAACCCAGCTAGGCAGCACGTTCACTCACTCAGGTGAACCCAGGACATGCTGGTAAAGCATTTCTAGCATGGAGGCAACTGTACCAGTAAACCCTCCTCTGTATTAATATAATAAGCAGCTTCCCAACAATGAAACGTACAGCTGGTGAACACAAGGTTTTTTTCTGGTGTAATTGTATGTACTCACAGTACTTCCACAAGGGTAACAGTTCAGTCAGGAATTAAGCATTTTCATACTCCATTTCATGGCTCAAGAAGTCTCCTCGGAAGCTTAGCTGCATTGCCTGAAAGCCTGAAAAATCCCCCAAACAACAATTTCGTTGATATTTTGTTACCAAAGTAACAGGGCTTTTAATATAATAATATACAATCATTAGAGATTGTTGGGTTTTTGCATTTCTTTATTACTTTCCTGATGTCTGCCAGGAAAAAGGTACTCTTAGGACCTTCTATTGCATGTGGAGCTGGTGAAACAAATGGGGAATATTTTAATTTTAATTAATGTGATCCTACTTAAGAAGAAATTAACGAGCTATTCTTCCAAAAATCTTTTTGTCAGTATTCCATATTGACATTACACATCCATACAATGATGTTTGAATGTATACAATTTTGTGAGGCTGCTTAGTATTCTTCTCTCAAATTCAGCTTAACTACTCCATGATGGCTTTGAATCAGTAGCACAAATAGTTCTGCTCTGATTCTGAAATTTCATAGCAAAGACAGCCTCAGGGTCACTGCAATGAACTTAGCGGCCTAAATCTAGGCTGCATTTATCAAGACTCATACTTAAGACCTGACTGAAATACTTTGTTCATCACTGTCAATGACAAGGCAGTACCCTGTCTCATTTATTAAAATAGGGAAGAGATTTCAAATTTCAATTTTGGCAGAATTTTCATTATCAGTATAATAAATATGAAGCAGAGGTTAACATCCGCAAAGCCAAATTGTTGCAGTAAAACGTAGAAATAAATGTAGAAATTTGACATGGTCAAACCCTTTAGTAGCAGCCGTTGACATACAGAATGTGTTCCAGGTTTGTGGGATTTCTTCTCGTTTAAATATTCCTTGCATTTCTTGAGGCCTGTCTCCTTACAGGGCATTGGCAGGCTGTCAGAATCAATTTATAGTAAGTCTTGGAATAGAATTTTCAAAAAGAATATTAAGTCTCATATTCAAGAGCAAAGTTAGTCAGTTAGGACTTACTTTTTAAAGTCATTTAAGCTATTTGAGTAAGGGTAGATGCCTAAAGGTGCACTTACCTGCTTTGTAGACACCTGCTTTTATTTGAAAATCTGCTTCTATTAAACCTTCTAGGCTCCTCAGTGTCTATTTCTTTCAATGGAATAGGCTTCTAAATCATCTAAGCAATCTTTAAGTCCTTATCTTTGTCAGAATGGTATAAATACATACAAAAAATCCAGACTATACTTTCATTGAAAAGCTTCAATATAGGTGGGGTTTAAAATTAAATAATACTTATCTTTATCACCTAAATGAAAACAATAATTATGGGTGCCTTACTATCTCATTGTTCTTCCATCCCCCAGTCTGTACTGGAAATGGGAATGAGAAACGGGAAAAATAAAATGGAAAAGTTTTTGATGATGGGACTTTATTTGATAGCTGGGAAATAAATTAACCTCAAATTAAGACTAAAAAAAATAGGTTTGGTTGAGCAAGCTGTTCTGGGAAAGAGTTCTCAGGTAACTGTCTTAATAATGCTACATGAGTGATATTTTCACCCTTCTCTGAATTACAAAGGGAATCACTACTTCTTTTATTGAAGTTAGTAATTTTCTTTTTCTTTCAAAAAATGTGTTGGTAGATATGTCACTGCTTATGAACAATTGTTCTTATATAGATACATCCATTGATTTGGATGCTCTGCCAGGGAGGAGGGAAAGCTGGGATGAAGCAGAGACAGGACACCTGACCCAAACTAGCCAAAGAGGTATTCCATATCACAGCATATCATGCCCAGGATGTAACTGGGAGTGACCCGGAAGGCCTAGTTCACTGCTTGGTCAGGCTGGGTATTGTTGGTCAGCGGGTGGTGAGTGGTTGTGTTCTCTTCCCTTGTTATTTCCTTTATCATTATTATTATTGATGGTAGCAGCAGTGATTTGTGTTATACCTTAGTTACTGGACTGCTCTTATCTCAACCTGTGGGAGTTACATTCTTTTGATGCTCCTCCCTGTCCCTCCGGGAGCAGGGGGGGGGGTAGGGTGTGTGTAGGAGGGAGGGAGACTGCGTGGTTCTGATTTACAGCCTGGGCTTAAACCACGACACCTTAATAAATTTAATTTAAGGTCAGTGTCTGCTACTCTTGGAGTCTGCTACTCAATGGATATTTTTTGACATCTTCACCTTAGCAGCTCCATTTCTGGGGTTCCATTATGATTTTTTTTCTGGTTCGTGTGTTCTCTATTCTAAATTGGCTTTATGCCTCTCTCTCTTTTGCTATTTTCATTTTACGAGCCAGTATATGAAATGTGACCTCCAGTTACCAATTTTCATGTCTCTCGGAGCAGCGTTTCACTGCTCTCTGCATAATCCATTCCCCTAACAGTTTAAGTTCTTTTTCTTGAAGACATATATAATCCCATGATTGTACTGTTCCCTAAATTCAAAATTCTCCATGCACTGAGATTCACTCAGCAAGATAGACTTATTGTGATTTATTGGTAGCTTTAATTGATATGGTAGGAGTGGTCAAAAAGGGAACAATTTGCAGTCTGCCCTTTATGCTACCTGTGTGGCATAGGATGGAAGTGTTCTTACACCATTCGAAGTGACATTACCTCACCTGTCCTGACCTGCCACGTTTGTGAAAGTATCATGGATCGTTACTGTATTTTCAGTAATGTTGCAGCTGAACTGATAATAGTTCCAGATAAGGCTTCTGTTTTTTCTCTAGAAGCCTTTAATAGACACGCATATAATGAGCCTGCACCAATCTTCAACATACCCCAGCATCTCATATGTGACTGTATTGGATCAATTCCCCAGGGATATGTAAGTCTCCAGTAGTCACTTTTTCTCATTTCTTTCATAATCCATTTTTAATTGAGATCACTGACTGTATAAGCCTTCAGAGGCCCTGCAAGTTTTAGTCCCCTGAGCAGAAGATCTTTCCTTTTCCAGGTGAGACAGCAGTGCTCAGTAATAAAGGGTGGGAAATTATATTACCTTGGCAAGCAGAGCACTGTCGTCTATGCCACCATCTTTTTGTTGAACTTATCTGTCCACAAGGATCTATGTGAGTTCTTTTTGGTTCTTGTTTTGTCACTAACTCATCTCAGTAGCTTCTTTTTATTTCCCCTAAAAGTTCTTCAGTAACAAATCAAACCTCATGTGCTTCAGAATACAATTCAAACCTTGTGTTTCAGAATATAGTTGAAAACCTGCTATTGTCAGTGATGATTTCTGGTTCCCAGTGGCATAAATTTGCTTCACTTCTCTTCATGGATCATATTTTCTAAGATTTCTGAGTGGTAGCTCTGCTGTGGCCATACTCCAACCCTTATGTTTCTTGGGCTGCAGAAATGTGAGTCTTTCAAATATATTTGCTTTTGGTTGTGCCAAGGCCTCTGAGAGCTTCCCTGCCCAGGAAAGGTGTGTGCCACTGTTATTGAAAGGATGTAACCAAAGGTGGATTTCTATGAGGCTCTGATTCAGCTGGTTTAGGATGTTTGAACCCCCTGCCTCTGCTTCTGCTCTCTCCCCTAAGCATACTCATTGCCACTGTTTTGTTCTTGCATAAGTTTCTAACCTTTGTGAGGCTGTGCTAAAACCAACGTTTAAGTGTTTTGCATTAAAACTAGGCCACTCTTCATGGCAGTGGGGAAAAGAGCTTGGGAGTTTTTTAAGCATGTGTGTCATAGTACTGCAGTTTGCCAGGCCATCACCTCTGCAAACTGGAAGCACTTTGACTGTTTGCACTTCAGCTGCTAGTACATGCAGGAGTGGTTTTTGCTTTGTTCTGTCCTGTACACACATGGGCAAATGAAGGTTGGTGTACTTCTGATATGTCCTAATTTTTCAGAGCTTATACTTAAAATCCATATATTCTTTCCACATAGTATTATTAAGTATAGTGTGGTATAATTGGCATATGTTCCTAAAGTCCCTTTCCCTCCAAGTACTTCTATCCCCAGTGCAGGAACAAGAGATGCATGCATTCCTATGATTTGATTTACTCCCATTCAAGATGGGGATTTTGCCTGTAGCAGTAGCACAATCTACATCCCTGTTCTCCAAAGCAGTAAATGTTTCTTTCAGACACACAACACCAATTCTAAGCATTCCAGAACACGACAGTATTTTCCTTACTATCCTTCTTTACATACACATATCTAGAGAATTGGATATATATCTGTTCAAGAGAAAATGAGTGAACAGCCTGCAGAGTGCTAACAAATTATCCTTATTAGTTTTATCCATAAATGCATGATTCTTGTCAGCAGAAGCTATGCAAAAATGAGTTTTGATAAGTAAAAGAGGTTTGTTTTCACTTGGTTTTCTTACATATTTCTCATATAAGTAGGCTGTCATTAGTAGATTAAAAAAGAATTTTTGGCTGCTTCACTACTGCATTTAAAAACTGTAGCTGTAGCTCTTGGTTGTGCCTGTATCTCAGTACCAGCTTGTTTAGGTTCACCTTCACCAAAGGGAAAGCACACAGAGAAAGAAAAGAAGAAATGTAAGATAAACTGAGTGTTAACAGCACATCTGTGGTGTCTGCAGGGTTTACGGTAAAAAGTATTTAACTGTAATTGTTGTTTGGGTTTTTTTTTTTGCCATGGTGGGTGAAAAATGGCCAGGATTAAGAAAAGAAAAAAGCCTTTCCAAAGTCACACAACAGCCTGAAAAACCATCTCACAACAGATACAGGAACATTTGAACAATATGGGAGTGCGTTTGTGGCTGCTAGCAATAGCCCCTCCAGAATACAAAACTCACTCCTTCATTCTATAGATCACTGTTTTACAGGGAATTGTGCCCACTTGAGCAGGTATTGAATTTTGCATAATGTCTTAGAATATTTGAAAGTGGAAGCTCAAGCTGTTATGTTTTAGGCTGAACTTGTAGATGAATTTCTATCTAATTTAGGGAGTCCTCACCTAGATTAAATGCTTTATATCTTGAATACTTCTGTCACTTCAGCCCCTACTTAATTACTTTCATTCTTCCCTAATTGAGTTCAGGGTAATAACTTTGAGAACTCAGACACCATCTGGCATGGGAATATAGATTTCACAAGAAGAAATCAGCAGAATTACACTTGAAATTCGGCTGTATTTGTTTCCTCTCTCTTTTTAAGAGAAATAATAAAATCCAGGCATGAAAATATTGTCACTTCACAATTTTCAAAGAAACATGCACCGTAACAAATCCAGTGGTATATAACCACAGAGTGTATTTTATACAGAGTGTATTTTAGAATTCCTCACACATGCTCATTCTGTTAAATAAAATAAATAGTAACATGGTTGTAGCTATGCGATTGAGGCTTGAAATGAAGCTTATTTTCACATCTCTTGTGTGCAGCTGATAAAAGCCAGTCGGTTAGATTAGATATACCTGGGCTGCTTCGGGGCTGAGTTTGGAAGGCATGAATTGATGAAAATTCATTACATAAGCATTTTACATTGCTTAATCCATAGAGCAGGATCAGCATCAGACTATTATTAGGGATTACAGTCTGCACAGCCACACAGAGGATGAATCTAGAATTTGCAGAAATTTCAAAATAAAGTAGGGAATTGGGAAATGCTGGGCTCTGAAATTAAGGCATTAAAGGATCTTCAGGACCTGCTTAAGAACCAGATCCAAAATGCCTGAACAAGAGAAGCGTAAAAAGGGGAGGAAAATATCAAAAAGGGAAAAGGCACAACCATGAAATTAAATACATGGTAATTGGTATCTAACAGATTTTGAGGGTTTTATATTGTTGGCAGACTTAAAGACTTAAACTGCTTTGTAAGTGCTGTAGTGTAACAGAATGGAATTGATATCACTTTACTTTGACTAGAGCATTTTTTTCTTGGGATCTGGAGCCCTAACCCTAATAGTTACACCTCAGGATGTACTGGGTATGTATCTGTGAAAATAACATGTTTTTCAGTATAAAGCTTTCCCTGCAGAGCTTTCTCAGGGGTAATTCCAACAAAAATAAAGAAAGCAGTAATTCAAGTGATTGATGATATATCCTTGCTAGTTTTGTGTGTTTATTTATCTGGTATAATGCTGTTGTCTTGAAAGTTCTGCTGAAGTTTACCACGGGGCATTTAGTGCTCCTTTAAATGGCCAGCAACACTTACGATTGTATTCGTAATCACTCCTCAGATGGAACTGATGGCTCCACCATAGCTGGTTTGTCACAGGTGCTTGCCCTTCCATTTACCTACCATAGCTGTCCTGTCTGTTGTTAGAGAATGTACCTATCATACTAAAGCACAAGTCATTTGAACAGTTGTAACAAAAAACTGGAATTGCTAGTTCAAAGTGTTCAAAAGTCATAATTCACTATATCTAAAATTATAAGGTTTTAAGTGCTTTGTCTGCTGATTTTTTTTTTTCATTGTGACAGGTCATGGGTTTTTTCAGCTCTCTCCTGTTGAGATAAAATGAGATTTTACTGCAAAGGAAACAAACCAGTCAAAACCACTGATATTTTCTCATGTAATTTCAAGATTTGACTTTCCAATATATCTAAGATATTGCAAGACTTTGAACACAATTTTAAGAACTGGAAATGCTGAATACAGGCAGCAGATTCCTTGCATCTTGTCTGCTTGTTAATGTTCCAAGCTGGAACAAGATTTAATGACTGTCACGTAGCAGTAGAGTAGAATAGACCTACGTGGTCTTTGGGCAAGTCTGGAATTTCACTTTCCCTCTTCATTGGATTCAGTGAGATTATTCAGGGGAAGAAAGAAAACCATTGTCTCAGGGAATTTACAATAAATACTTGTGTTCATCAAATAAGAAGCTAAATTGTTTCCATAGAAGGTACTAAAATAAGGTGCTAGTATGAATTTTAAATATATACCTGGTGAAGTTGCAGTTTCTCAGAACAGGAAGGACTGTCTTTTAGAATATAAGAAATCACATTCAAATGTCCTGCCAAGTGGAATTTTACCATAAGGGACAAAATGCATATTATATACTGACAGAAATACAGGATTTTCTTCAGAGGAGCACATGAAGTTAGAACTGGTAGAACTCAATTTCTGTGCGATTTTAATGATAGTTAAGACCAGAACAAGGCATAATATAAAAAAGTGAATTTGATAATAATACCACAAAAAAGTATTCTTATATTGTCTGCTTCGGTTTTTCCTGGGAAGATGGTTATAACTTGAAAGTAAGGAAGGCTGTATTTTCTTATTTGCTGTAAGGGTATGTATTGCAGCTGCCTGGTCTCAGAGCAAAAAGGGTGAAGTAAGAAACGTCCTTCTAGCATTCACTCCTCAGCCTTTATCTTATGTCCATTCTTAGCGGCTGATTCCCAACTCTAGATTAATTCAACTTACTACATACAGAATATGTAACTGAAAATAATGAATAAGATCCTTCCCTTTACCTCAGACAAGATGGGAGTAGTTGTGAAGGGCAGCTACTTTTATTTCCTCTCTCTTATTTCACCCCTCCCTCCATTGTTGTTTCTTTTTTAGCTTGACCTTTAAAGGACTTTTACAGTTGCAGCATTTTTTTGTGTAGCTGATCTATTGTTTGGGTTTCTTTTTCACCCATGTCTGATTGTTCCTTAGGCATAAGGTGTGTTGATTCAGGTTTTTTTATATGAAACAGTTTTGGCCAAGTCTCCATCTATTCTGCCTGGACTTCAAGATTTCAAATGATAGAAATAAACGTATAATTACAGTAACAAAGGAAGATGAATAGGTAGTTTAAGTCTATCAACAGCAAGAAAGGGTAATTGCAAAACTGTAATTGACCACTACACACAACCTATTTACTCCTAAACACAACAATCTTTTTAAATGTCTCCACCTTCATCTTCCCTTTATCCCAACACAAAAACTTATCATAGACATCAGTTAGTTCATAGTATAAGTCACTGTAGAAAGGCTGTTGCTGTCAGCTCTGATCACAGGCTACTTAGAATCATAGAAATATAGAATCATAGAATAGTTAGGGTTGGAAAGGACCTTAAGCTCATCTACTTCCAACCCCCCTGCCATAAGCAGGGACACCTCACACTAAACCATGCCATGCAAGGCTTTGTCCAACCTGGCCTTGAACACTGCCAGGGATGGAGCACTCACAACTTCCTCGGGCAACCCATTCCAGTGCCTCACCACCCTAATAGGAAAGAATTTCTTCCTTATATCCAATCTAAACCTCCCCTGTTGAAGTTTGAACCCATTACCCCTTGTTCTGTCACTACAGTCTCTAATGAAGAGTCCCTCCCCAGCATCCCCATAGGCCTCCTTCAGATACTGGAAGGCTGCTATGAGGTCTCCACGCATCCTGGGCTGTTTAGCCTGGGCCAACTTTCTCAGCCTATCTTCATATGGGAGGTGCTCCAGTCCCCTGATCATCCTTGTGGCCCTCNACTACAGTCTCTAATGAAGAGTCCCTCCCCAGCATCCCCATAGGCCTCCTTCAGATACTGGAAGGCTGCTATGAGGTCTCCACGCATCCTGGGCTGTTTAGCCTGGGCCAACTTTCTCAGCCTATCTTCATATGGGAGGTGCTCCAGTCCCCTGATCATCCTTGTGGCCCTCCGGCCCTCCTCTGGACTTGTTCCAACAGTTCCATGTCCTTTTTATGTTGAGGATACCAGAACAGCGCACAATACTGCAGGTGAGGTCTCACGAGAACAGAGTATTAATTAAATTGCCATACTGTAGTATTTCATTTGTACTTACTAAAGAGGTCTCCCACAGTGTATTGTACTTTTGAGAGAAATTCTTGGAGGTAATAAAAACTTAGAAAACAAGAGATCTTGTTGAATAAGAAAAAAAAAAAAGAGAGCATGTTTATTAAAATACATACAGATCCTATTAATATTGAGCACTGCTGCCCTGATTGAGTAAAGCAACTTTATTTTAGAAGAGTAAGTAAGTATGTCAGTGGAACTTCACCTCAGTGTCATCTTACACAAGTATAGGCATATTCTTTAGGATTCTTATGTAGGATCCTAAACATACATTAAGATGTTTCTGTGCACTGGAGCAGAAACTTCAATTAGTCTCACAGATACACCTCATCTATTACAAGACAAAATATTTGTAGGCCAAACATCTAAATGTTCTTGTAAGTTAATGATATTTAACCCTAGTAAACTTGTGGCTGCTCAGAAAAGGAAATTTTCATTTGCTTGCTACACAGGAAGCTTGGCAGGTTTGTGATGGGGCACAGGGGATATGGCCCACATTCTGACCTACCACAGAACAGCACTGTGTACGTTTATGGTACAACATAAAAATGACTAACAACATCATGCTGTATGCATGCAGAATATCATGAAATGTTAGCCTATGCTTGTTTTCATCAAAGTCACTGAGTTTTGTCTTTGAATCACTTGAAATAGGATTACGTTTCTGATATGCTGTCTTCACTTTTGTAACAAAACAGGAATATCATACAGAGGAACTTCCTCATGTTTTATAGGAAATCTGGGTCACCAGTTGAAATGGAATGTGTATCTACCTGATATATCAGATATAATATCAGTTCAGTACATACCCATTTATTTTTAGAGGGAGCATGTCTAATGTATTAAAGCTAAATGTTTTTTAAAGAGGTAAGTGTTAAGTAAGTCAATGCAAAAAAGAGGTTCCATATTACTTGTCAATGGAGTCTAGTTACCAAAATTTGTTGTAGTCCTGCGATGGATATCTGGCCACAGTGAAGCTAATTGTGAAACCGCTGTTAATTTCCATGGGATTTCGTGAGAATTAAGACTACATTTTCTACTTTGTTTGCTTTAATTTCACTACTCTGTCTATGTATACTCTGGGATTTAGAGGTTTTAAGTAGAAAAGTAGTATTTTATCAAACACAATATATCAGCCAGCCGTGGCTTTCTATTTGGAAAACATGGTGAAGTAAGAAAATGTGAAAATCTATTTAGGATTCTGCCAAACTTCATGGACAGCTCATTGCTGTTTGATGTAGTTGTAACTTCTGCAGATAATCTAACTAGGTGCTTTTAGTTAATTTGTGAAATGTTGTTCTAGTGTTACAGGTATTTTTCTATCTACTATCTTAAAATGTTTTGTGTTTCATTTCTGATGTCATAGCCATGACAAGTAAGCTATCATCTGCATCACTGCTGTGATGTTTTTTTCTCTCTTATTAGAAATTTTGCTGTATATATAGTACATGACGATCTGTTATGACATATTTCTTCATGAGGAGGGTGGGAAACTAACTCATGAGTTATTTTATTGCTTGTCATCAGTGAAAATAAATGTCATAACACTGATCAGCCTTCATGTGTTCTGAATGTGCTGTTATTTGCATTTCCCCTCACTGTTCTTCAGGACTGAAGTGGCTGAAATGACAGGTGCAGCAAATGAAAAGGGCTGAGAATGTGTGGGGAAAATAGAAGACTGAATACTGAAAGATATTAATATCTTATGCACTGCTATGTCATCAGTGAAATAACACTAATGTATTTCATAACATATTAAACTAGAAGTATAAACTTGAAATATTTCTCTCTGCATGCATAATATTCAGGTACATTTAGAAAGAAGAGAAACCATTGTTTTAAAAATTGGTTCTTTGCTACTTGCCTTTAGATATATCCGTGCTCATATCTGTTGCTGGTGGTTAGAGCTCTGTAAGATTTGAAGGTTCTTACAGATGCGGTTCCTGCTAAGGAAGAAATTGTGTGGTGCAGAATTTGGATTTTTTTATTTACTCTACTCATTTATCCTTGAACAATCATTGATGCTCACTCAGTATTCAGGGAATCTCCTTTTTCAGCAGCATCAATCAAAATACCAGTGCATGATTCTCTGATGGCATCTCTGTGCCAAGGGAGATTAAGGGATATACGAGCTTTCCAGCAGGCTTCAGTAGCGCCAACCAGCCTGAACTAATACAGCATTTCTGTATATGTGTTGAAAATTAACTTTTGAGATTGGGTGTAGCAGTGCTACCAGGTGACTTCTAGCATCGCACATCAATTTTGCTATAGCTGAATTTTAAACTATCACTTAGAAGGCTAAATGCTGGCTTTCAGAGGGGCTGACCACCTGCATTCCCTTAGACCATCTGTGTTTAACCAAAGCCGAACTCAGTCATCTTTTCCTTTGCTATTCATTGCTGTTTGATAAAAAGTATTCAGGGTCTATTAATAGTAAGCCTGTAATGGACTGTGGTACAGTAACTACATGGGAGCAGATAGTTGTGTTATGGATTCCATGAAGATCTTCTCAATTCTTTGCCACATTTCCTTATCCCAAAAGCAGATGTGCCTATGAATTCCTTTGATATTAAGATATCTGGGCGTGCCTTGCGTGTCATATAATTGTGAAAATGTGGAGAATTGCACACATAAATGTAATCTACCCATTGTGTGTGTTTAACTGTATTCTTGATGCTATAGTTAACTGGGGTGGGAAGGCTATGACTGGTGACCAAGAATCACATTCAGGAAATTAAGTTCTTACCTGGAGAAAGCGAGATAAGAAAAGGCTAAACAGGGAACCATGTAAAGATACTCCTTTGGAGGAGAGGGCCAAATCTGGAGGTCACTAGGATTAATGGGCTGGATCTGTCCGCTGGAGTTTCAGCTTGTCTTTTAAGGGCACCGGGCTGGCTTGTCACAGAGCAGTTGTTACACATTTTTCAGGTTGTAAGGAAACTTAGGTAAATGTTATGAGGAATATGCAAAACTGTCTTCTATTATTCTTATTAGAGATATTCTGGAAGAAATGAATGATTACATTTTTCCTGTTATGCAGGGGTAGGAATTTTTTTTGCTCTAGCTAGTAGATGTCAGTGGTATAAGTGCATTTCTTCTGAATGGTTGGCCTGATGAGGGTAAGGAAGGATATGCAAAGCAGAATCTGTTGCCCAGGTTCCCCAAATCCAAGTGCTGTACAATCAGGAAATGCATTATAGCATCTATTGTTGCTTCAGCAGGGAAAGCGTGCTTTACATATGCAAATACTGCTCAGAAGTTTAACTTAATAATTATCAGCTGGAGACTCTATTGATGAGCAGCTGAGGCTAATCATCAGCAGCAATCTGAATTAACTACTACTAGGCTTTGATTGAGCTCACTTGTCTCATGCTTGTGGTTACTGTGGCAATTGTAAAAACCTATAGGTATTTTTATAATCTTTTCTAAGCTTATAGATAGATATTTCTTGTACTTTCTGTACTCTTAAACCTATTAAATGCTGTAGTTTACACTTTTCCCTTCCTATCTCTTCCACAGTGTTTTACTGAGCAGGAGTCAACATAGAAAAGTTTCATTCTTTTACATCCCACTGCCAAGAATGGCAGTGTCAGTACTGTGTACAACTGCAGGGATGCATTGGGGCACATGCTTTACCTTAAAGAGCTTGTAATGGCTGCCTGCTACTGATTATATATCCTGCTTTATTGGGGCCTCAGAAGTTACCTAACACCAAGCTCACACCTGGACACACAGAAATCTCTGGGCATAAGATATCCAAATGGTTAATGAGAAAAGAAATATGGCTACTCCACAGGAAATCTTAAAATTAAGAGGATCCCATTGTCTTCCCTCCCACTCCTACTGTACACCAGGGAGATTCAGCTGGCTACAAATACTAACCCTGCAGATATCATTCATATGCCTTTTCCTAAGTGTGCCTTATTATTCATATCACACTCCTACAGTCCCTCCACAGCTTCCCATCTAATTATTCCCTGCTTGCCCATTCCTATGAATAACCAGTGGCATTCACCCATATTCTGCCATTTAAGGCAGTTAGTAGTCCATCCTACTATGAATTAGATTTCTCGTTTTCCAGGAGGTGCCACAATTTATTTAAATTCATCTGGATTATAATTCTGAAGATTTATAATTGAGTTGTAGAAGGTTTCAGTTTTGGGGAAGAGACACCCACTGGGCAGTGCTATGTCTCTACCACTTTAGTGGAGGTTGTAGAGGGGAATGCTTCAGGGCAGAAGCAATCAGACTAGCTCAAACCAGCTCCATTGATGGCTTAAACAGACTTGGATGCTTTGCACTGCAGAAGGTAAGAAGTGTTGCATGACCCTTTGGGTCAGCTAAGCTGTGGGAATGGTGACCTCTAAGTGAATGATAACGTCTGCAACTGATCTAAAAGGGATCATTTATTTGTGCCCCTAAGTGACCACTGCTAATTGTGATGTGGTTGTTTGTGACAAAAAGTCATTGCTAAGTGATGGCTGGTCATTGGCTCTGTAGAGAAGTGCTTCTGCCAGAAATGCTGTAGGCAGCACCTCTGAGCTGGGCTAGGGTGGGCAAGGACAGGAGGGATATTTACCCTTCTCTCCTGTTAGCAGATTGCCTGCAGTGTATTTGCAGAGAGTTGTAGGAGTTCTCCCTGCAATACCCTTTTGGTGTCTGAACATTTTAGTCTTCTGAGCTGTCACATGAGTCTTTACCTGCATGCAGAGTTTTTGGGGAAAAAAAGGATAGATAATATTCCTCTAGCTTTGTGGAGAAAGGGCTTTCTTTTCATCTCCCCTACTTCCCCAACTGCTACAGAAAAAAACTCAGCCAAAAAATCACCATCTTTACAAGAATGGGGCTTGGAGAAAATGACAATTCTTCAAGAGCACAGATGGCTTATTTAGAATGTAATAGGTATTAAACCATTATTTTCCCCAAGCTTTACTCCTGATATTGATAACATGTTATCTTTGCCAAGTTCTCCTCTGATAGCATGTTCTGTTTGTCAAGCCAAGTCTCTGATAAAATCTTATTTTCACTCAGTGCTTACTCTGATAAGACATTATTTTCTTACATCTCCACTCCCAGTGGAAAGCAGGGAAACGTTATTTTTAGTCGTTTTCTGGGGGAGGCATATATTTTGCCACGGCAGTGCAAAGCAGGGAAAGGAAGAATGAGAAGACAAGAAAAGAAAAAGAAAAAATAGTCATTGTATTCTAGACAAGGAAATGAGCAAATCATTTTAAGATTTAGGGGCTTTTGTTTTAAATGTGCTAATAAGCTAACATTCATAACATTAGGTAATAACCTGATATTTCATTTGAAAAAAAAACCCAAAATTATTAAAAAGAGCAACATTCCTTTTCAGGAAAGATGTATGATATGTTTAGATTCCCTTTCCCTCTTTCTTCCTGTATTCTGTTGCTGTGTGCTTTTGCTTTACCTGGAGTCTTTCATTGTTTACCATCCCTATTATTCCTGTTAGAAGTACCAGAATTATGTTCGCTCAGCCAACACATAAAACAGCTTTCTGCAGCTATGCAATGGGATGCCGTCATTGACAGTACAGTGGCTAACTCAGAGACACAACGCCTTCCTCATCGTGTGTGCAGAGCAAATGAAGCAATGTGGAGAGTGGTTCTTGGACCACTCTGTTTAGTTAAAGAGACTTGAAGGTGTGTCTTGAGAAGGCAAAGGAGAGTAGAAAGAAAAGGGACAGCTTCGTAGTTTATGAAGTCAGATCTGCCCTGGATAACTGTTTCTGTATCTACTACTGAGTTCATAACACGTAGTTCATGACTACATGATGTTCATAAAACAAAGCTATTACAAGTGTCTGGTATTTTTCCCCATTTTCTGGGTTTCCTGCTTGCAGACTCTTGCATTACAGAAATCTTAAGCATATATTGTTACATATGCTGATGATGAGGTCTGTCCTTTGAGCTAATGAAGTGCAAAAAATGTGCTTACTTGTTGAAACACTGTATCAGAACTCAATTGTGTATTCCAGCCTGGTGTTTTCTTTTGGTATTTTCTTTTGGTATTAATGACTTAAAACTTCTCTGCCCTGCCTGTAAGGAGAGACTGATAGCACATTTCCCTCTAATAACTTTGAAGAATAAGTCACTGATCATTGTGCTGCGTTCAGGTGTTATAGTGATGAGCATCATAAGCCAATAGGAGAATAAATAAGTCCTTTTGCAGAGCAAGGTATGTGTTGTCACTAAGTGAATGATGAACTGAAAAAAGCTACTGAACAGCTGTGAGCACCATCCACTCTCTGCACTCAGTAATGCCAGGCTTCTCTGGAAAGAAAGTGGTGATCATGCAATTAATGATCCTGTCATCATGCATAAGGGAATGACTGCAAGTTTTCCCTTCACCCCTCCTTCTGCACAGGTGAACTTCACTCCTGAGTTCTCTTCCTCCTTCCCAGTTCCTGAGCAGCATAGGGCCAGGGAATGGTGGTTGTGCTTAGTTCATCACATGTTGTCTCTGCTGTTCCTTCCTCCTCAGGAGAGAACTCCTCACACTATTCTACTGCTCAACCATGGGGTCTCTCGGTGGAGAGTCTTCCATGAACTTTTCCAACTTGAGTCCCTCCCACAGGCTGCAATTCTTCATGAGCTTCTCCAGCATGAGTCCCTTCCATTGTGTCACAAGGCCTGCAGCAAACCTGCTCCAGCATGGGCTCCTCTCCCCATGGGGCCACAGGTCCAGCCCGAAGCCTGCCCCAGCATAGGTTTCACATGGGATCACAGCCTCCTTCAGGCATCCCCCTGCTCTAACACGGAGTCTTCTGTGAGCTGCAGGTGGATATCTGCTCCATCATGGACTCAGCGGGCTGCAGGGGACATCCTGCCTCACCATGGGCTACAACACGGGCTGCACCACGGGCTGCACCACAGGCTGCAGGGGACTCTGCTCCACTGCCTGGATCACCTCCTCCCCTTCTTCTTGACCAACTTTGGGGTCTGCAGAGCTGTTCCTCACTTGTTCTGCTTGGCCTTGGCCAGCGGCGGGTCCGTCTTGGAGCTGGCTGACATTGGCTCTGTTGAACATAGAAGAAGCTTGTAACAGCTTCTCACAGAAGCCACCCCTGTAGGCTCTCAGCTATGAAAGCCTTGCCACTTTGCAAACGTGATGTTCTGTGGGTGTATGGTTTTCCTCTGTGATACATTTAATTTCCAAATCCACTGAATATAGATGGCTATCTTGTTCAAGCAAAAGGCAGTAGGAAGGTATCTGCCTGTGTATGTATACTGCAACAGGCAATAATGTGATGGCTGAAGTAAGGCTGGCCTGCAGTGGAAATTAATGGTTCGGGTTTGGGTTGAATAAAACATGTTAGCATGTACTTAAGTACCATTAGTAGCAGTGGAAGTGAGCAAAGGTTTAGCACTTAAAGGACAAGCTGAAGGGCCTAAGTGCAATTACTGTTGCCTAAGTCTAAGGCTGATGGTTGATGGGCATCTGGTGTGGAAACAGTCCTTACAATGAACATGTAATTTAGCACATATGCTAAATCCCAAGAAGGGCTTAATACTTATTATTATAAAATAAGACTTATTATATATAAATAAGCTGATGGGAGAAGCTTTTCTGTTAGAGCTGAGGAAATTTGAGCAGTATGAAATGTTTGGTTGCCATTTCTTGCACTGTTTCTGTCTAATGGGCATCAGCCTTCAGTGTGCTCACTGTGACATCTTTCAATGGCACAACTTTCTACCGCTGAAACTTGGAAGCATAAGCTTATAATTGCCTCATGTCACGTTAGAATGAAGAAGTTCTGTGTTCACAGATCTGTAGTAAATTGCTTAGACTATATTCCACTATTACGATGGTTATTTGGGGAAGGTTTTCTACTTCCAGCTGAGATCACACTTCAGTGATTCAGAAAAAGGTGTCAGAGAAAAAAAATGATTTAGTGAATGTGGGAATAGTCACCTTGGGATGCCTTAGCACCTACTCTTGGAGGTATATATCTTAAAGTTCCAAACTGTTAACAAAAAGGATTTCATTCATAGCTGCCTGCAAAACCAGTACCCACCAGAGCATCCAACTGAGCAGAACTGCATAGACTACTAAGGTTTTAGATGATTAAAGCTGAGCTAAAGCTCCAGAGGAAAAGGAATAGTTTATTTGCTTACACAGAGCTTTAATGTCTCCATAGTCCTGACTGCAGTCTTCTTATTTTTCTTTTCCCCTGGGGTCCGTGGAGTTTTCTACAATGATCTGTATGGGAAGAAAAGTAATTGGAATGAACTTCAAATGATTTTGCTCTTGGCCTTAACACAGGGAAATTCATCAGGGTAGTTGCCTGCTATCCCCGTTCTTTCTGCAGAATGTTGGCTTTTGGTTAAAATTGTTATACTGATGGTCCTCAAAGTGTGCAGTGATAATGTGAATTTTCAAATGTGAGCAAATGTGAAATGGGGGAGTGATGTTTTCTTGTGTCTGTAGTCAGACAGACTGAAATACTGTCTGTGAACAGCATAACTTGCCCTTATCTCAGATGCAGCCTAGAGTTCACTGTCGTCAGTTAATTCATTATAAAGCATTCCATGCTATTAGATGGGATGAATAATATCTAAAACACATAGAAACATCTAGAACTTATAAAAAGGCCAAAACCAAGTAGTTTGCACATATAAGGGCAAAAGAAATGTAAAAAAATAAGGAAAAATAGCACACAACATGCTACATAAATTTGCCTTTCTCGATTAGTTCTTAACAAAATTTCAAGCGTTTGATCAGTGTCATCTGAGAAACTTGGTATCTTTGCCTCTGTACTTGTCTTCTCCTCTGAATCTGAGTGAAATTCTCTTTCCTACATTCTGCTTTTTTCTCCCTTATCCACCTCTGCAGTTAACCTTTGGCTAAACTTTGTTTTCTCCGTTGGTCTTACCCAGCAAGCTTCCAATGCCTCTGAGTCCTTTTCAGGACTATCACCTCTCCAAGTTTGGTAACTACAAAACAGGAAACTTGATGTTAATATTTATCTTTTATGTTTTGTATGTAAGAAAATTCCACTGCTTCAGTCTCTATCCTTTCAAATAAAATGCACTGGTTTGCTTTCTATAGGCTTTATTTCTTCTAGTGTCTTGAGGTGTTCTGCTTAATTAAGGTTTAATGAAGTCCCTTGCCTTAAACAGAGGTGACTCCACATTTGCGGAAGCATTGAATAATCCATAGAATTCATAACTTACATATTATCAAGCTTTCTGGATTGTTGGACTGACTGTGATGATATGTCATTGACTGCTGTCAACTATGAAATAATTATTCGGGTTTGGGTTTTGTTTTGTGGACAAGGGAACTTCTCAGATCATTTTTATTTCTTTGCAACAGTTGTATTAGCACAAAGAGTCTGAAGTAAAAGGCTTGAAACTCACACACAAAAAATAAATCTGAGACTTTCAAGGCCCAAAATTAAACCAAATGAAGAATAAAAAATTATAGGTTTTTTTTATTATTTATTGCACCGTTTAAAATTATATTGCTTGCTTCAGAGCACAGCAATGTTTCTTGAAGTGATCCCTGGGAGATCTTCTGCCCCGAAGTCATGCAGACCTTGTTCTGTTATGTTACTTTATTTTCATTGAGATTGGTTAAAAGTGTCTAGATATCAGCTCAGAACACTCTGCCAGTTACTTCAAACTATGAAATTCAAGTGCAGTGCCGTCAGTTTAGCTCTTCTACCAAGCAGCACGCACCGTCAGGTCCCTTACATTAGCTCACTTAGTCCTTTTTCAAAGATGGAGTGACAAGAATAAGAAGAGATAAGTGACATCTGTGTCTTACTGGATATTTACCAGGTAGGGAGTTATGATTGCCAGTGAAGTCTTTGACTAGATTTGCATTGTAATTGTATGTCTGATACTGACACAGATTGTTTGGTGTGGGGGTAAGTAGGGGTGCTTGTTTTCTTTCTACACAATATACTCTTGCTGTCCAGGAATGGGAATGCAATATAATCACATCCAAATTAGTTTTATTCTTTCTAGCTTGGATTATCGGCAGCTGAGAAATAGCACAATTTCAGTTCCATGCCTTCCAAGCTGGATGGAGAAAGATAATTCTGCATTTTATTTCACTTCTAATTATAGCATAGTTCTGTCCTTAATGTCGACATTTCTCTATTTTTGCACCCATGATTTTCATGCTCTTCAAATCTGTCATTTAATTTTTAATAACTATTTGGTTGAGCATTCACGTTCCAAAATACCAGTGGCCAAACTTCAGAATCTGACTTGAGATTTTTATTTTCTGGAAGAAAGTCTGTAAACAAATGCAAGATAGTCTATCCAAATGGTGCATTAAAACCAGGATAGCTATTTATATAGATAACAGGAAGTGTGTATGCTGGTATACCTCAACTATGGGAATTAGTATTGCAGTTTTGATTTCTATACCTGTTTTTTTTTTCATGAGCTCAGTTTAGAGGACTGCTAACCATTCATGTAAATGTGAAACAGTGGAAGAGAACAAGCAATGAGCAGTTCATTACAGCAGGGAGATAGTTTTGAGTCAGAAATTGAGAAAAGTACTTGATAAGGAGAACTGCTAAACAATAACTATGATTTCCATTTTCTGAACCACTCAGGCTGGTGTTTATTTGATAAAGCCAAAGGAACTCTCTGCATGGGAAAAAAAATATTAAATAGCAAACTTTTTCTTTTAATGTAAGCAGGTAGAAAGTTATTTCAGAGAAATACCTTAGTATATGATACTCGCCTATCTTCACTGTAAAGAAATGTCTTGTTGATTATGACACTGTAGATAACTCTTCCCATTTTTTGCTTTGTTTCAATTTTATTTCAGTTGAACATTTTAAACCAGTAGTTTAGTTTGAGGGTTTGTTACCACCCATCAAGCATTTCTAGTCTGTGTATGTATAACTTCATTAAAGTTACGTGAAAATATTTCTCCTTTGAAAACACATCAATTGCATCCCTATTTGCCCCCTTAAATTTTGGGAGCAATAATGTACTGGGAGGTGATAGTAGACTGTGCTGCAATTGTTGTCTTTAGTTATGGATTTAGGTTTTAGGTTAATTTATCTTTTTTCTATATACTTTATTTCTAGCACAGTATTTAATGCTGTTTTGAAAAATAAAGATAACTTTTGAAATGTGAAAACGAAGTGTTTCCTGTTTCTGGAATGTAACCTTTTAGTTAAATGTGTGTCCTGGGTTCAGCAGTTGCAGTCAGTTTTTCTTCTCTTTAGTAGCTGGTGTT